>JAUMTR010000017.1:23346331-23359409 GCA_032270685.1 Microctenopoma stevenorrisi | reverse complement strand
TCTCTTAGTTATGCTGCTATAGGTTTAATCTGCTGGGGGACTCCATATCACACTGAGCTCCTCTCCTCCTTTTCCTTTTCTGTCAACTTCTCTGACATCATTGCATGTTAATAACTTTGTTTCTTTTCTCTCCTCTAGTTGTTCTCTCTCTCCCTCTCTGTCTATATCTCTCCTCAGGTATCCACAACCTTGAAGCTGTGGTTGCTGGTCCTACCAACCTTCCCAGTGCTTCGTCTGCTGCTCCTTGTTGTTGTTATGATCTATGTTACCTGCTGTTCTTTTCTTTCTCTTTCACTAATTAATTGCCCCTAGGGGATAAATAAAGTCTTCTGATTCTAACCCCAACCAGTTGAGGCAGATGGCCGCCCACCCTGAGCCTGGTTCTGTTGGAGGTTTCTTCCGTTAGTGGGAGTTTTTCCTCTCCACTGTCCACTCTCCACTCCTTCTCACCAGTGTAACGAGTAGTTCTCACAGACATTTGCCTTGGTCTTCTAGATCTCCTCTTGACCTCCTCCACCTCCCCCACACACTAAACCTTCTCCTATATCCATATTTACTGTGGGCTGCTTTCATTTCTTACAGTCACTGCTTCACACATCTGCTTAGAGAAGCCCATTGATTAGTGTTCAAAGATTTTCAACTGTTGACATGCCTCAGGCCTGATGAGCCCTGTAAACAGAATCTGAGGTTGTGCTCGCAATAGGCACAGCTAGCCTGTACGCATACTACTTATATCATGTTTTACTTCTACTTTTTCTGTATTTGATGTACAATTTGTTGGAAAAATCAAGACAACATCATATAACTATGAATAAAAACGATTCCACTTGTGTTTCAGTGCTTTTGTCTGAAGACTTAAACATTGGAAAAACTAAAATCCCGTAAAATAAGAAAAAAACTTTTGTGACTTTGGTTTGTGGTATCTCTGTTTCTTCTTTAAGTTTTGCATTATGAAGGATTTTTTAAAGCTACCTTTGAGATACCAAGGGTTCGGGGTTCAGTGTCTTGTCTATGGACAGTTGCATATGTGGCCAGGAATTAGGGGAGGACCAGAAAGCAAACCATCAACCCTGGGGTTCATAGACTACTGCCGAGCACCCTGCCTACTGCGCCACCCTCGTCCCTTGATGTTGTGTCTACAAAGCCCTTTGTGTCCACAGTATGAATGTGGGCCGCTCTACATGCGATGTGTGATTTTAAGTGTATATCCACATTTCTCTCTGAACCTGACAAAAACATGCTCCGTGAACCTGATTCAGAACAATCACAGTATATTTAAAGTGTAAATATGTAAACAGGTCACACTGTGGACAAATCGGTGCTGCTGTGTTCTGATGTGGACTGAGATTTTGGTGTTCTTGTGTTGAATTCGCAGTCACTCGCAATATGGATCACATTGTAGAGCACATTTTGGGAGAGCTGCTTTCTGCGTTGGCCTTCTGCCGGATGCACTCTGTAGGAGTAAAACGAGGAAATGAGACATCATGCACCTCCTCGCTACAGGCTTTCAGCCTCACGGACATTATCATACAGGAAGTAGAGCAGAACAAATACAGCGCAAATGCAGCTTTACTTGGTGTTTGTATGGAGTCATGCCACTGCTAGTCGTGCTACTAAACTAGAGCTGATGAATGACTCATATCACGAAAGAGACAGTTATAGGAAGAGCACAAAGCACTGCAGGGTTTGATGGGCTCACCTGCCAAGTCTGTGCGTGAGATCTCCACCAGCCCCTCGTACAGGCCTTTGACTGGGTTCTCCCCTGCCATCAACACTCCATGAAGCCAGATCAACAGCATGCGGTGACCATGCTCTTTGAAGCTTTTCATACCTACGAGTTCAGTTCACAATTACAAGACGAGTCAATATATACAACCCCAGTTCCAAGGAAAGGGAACTCGGGTGTGAGTGTTTGAATTTCCTCTTTCGCAATCAGCACATCTCACCTGTCCACTGCTGTTCTATAGCTCGTATGTGTGCGTCGCTGAAGCCCCAGTGTTGTGCCAGAATCTTCCACTCCCCGCGGCAGAGGTGTTTGGTGGCCAGGCTCCACAGGACAGACCGGATGTGCTGAGTCTCTGGTTGGCGGTCCTGCTTGAAGCTCAGAGGCCTCCCTGCCCAAGAGTCCTGCTCGCTGCCCATGTGATCCTGAAGCACGAGAGAGGTTTTCTGTACATACAGCTACATAATATATACATACATAATGTACTAGAAATCTGAAGTATTTAACTATCAGTATCAGGAAAGCTCAATACAACAATGACACACTCACCTTCTCCCATTTATAAAAACGGTCAGCTTTGATAATCATATCAACCAAGAGGACGTGGTTTCCTCTGGCTGCCACCTCCAGACACGTTTTTCCCTGCTGCATATATAATATAATATATAACAGTAATAATAGAAATCACTCTATTAGCTGATTAAAATACAGTACACACATGAATCAGACTTACAGTTGAAGCATTAACAAGCAAACATGTAAAACTGTAGAAAAGCAGTAATGAAACTCTCCGCACACATCGGACTGATGTGCATTTAGGCATTTACTGTATTTGACATGATGTTAGGGAGGTTATGATTCTGAAACCGAGGAACAACACATGTTAATAATCTACAATGCACTCTAATGCTACGTCCCACATATGTCTTGTCATATGAAAGGCCCCAAACCTCCCTCAGAGGTAGAACAACTAAGACTAGGAACTAAGACAGAAACTTTGGTTTTGGATAGTTATTCCAGCCCGGCATGGTGTAGAGAAACCTGTAATCCAGTATGGGGTTACCCTCCACTGCTCTTCCAGCTTGGTGCTCGACTACATCTTTCACTGAATTAGCTTAGTTCAGTGTAAGTATGTATCTACTGTATTTACAGTATGTGTTGTGCAATATGTCCTGTATAAGTTCCATTATACTTTACTCCACTACATTAAAGATACAAACACTGTACGACAGTAGACAGTATTTATCTGACAGCTGTAACTAATAAATACGATATAACAATAATAAAACATGTGAATTAGAAGAAAAAGCAGAAATCGTACAGATGGCCAAAGCAGTGAGACACGAAAAGCTTCTGCTGTGAGTGTGCTGTGCGTCGTGTGGTACCTTATCAGTGAGATTGAGGTTAACACCAGACAGCAGCATCATCTCAGCCAGGTCCTGCGAGCCGTGCTCTGCTGCTATGTGCAAAGCGGTCTGCTGTCTCTGTGAGCCACAGTAGAGAGGTCTGTTGTGTAACACCGATTCATCTCTCACAAGAACCGTGAGAGCCACATCACTGGGAAATATACAGCTGAAGGCTCTTGTACTCACGCTGTCGGTGATGTCAAGCTCACAGTCGGTATCTATAAGCTGCCGCGCAACCTCAGTGTGATTGTTGAACACAGATATGTGGAGCGCCGTGTTGTGTTGCTGTTTCAAACACAAAGATAGAAGACACTGAGGACCAGGTTTGTGTGCACACATTGACCCGTCAGTATATAGATATCTGGTAACAGCTTAATAACAGACGATAATGTGTTGACACGGACACACGACAAAGGTTCAGTACACAGTGATTCAAAAACAGAGCTGAACGATACACACCTAGATTTTAATCATAGAGCTGAACATCAACGTGAGACAAGCGTGATGTTGTGGAAACTGTTTTTCATGTGGCTATGAAAGAAGATGGAGCACCTATTAGTCTACTGGGGGGTATTCACAAACAGTTTTAGCTAGTGACAACATTTGAATAAAATCCTTTTTTATGACATTTTATAGTTTCTCTTTTAAGTTAAGACTAAATTACAGTGAAGCAAAAAGTGGTGGAAGGAGAGAGAAGTAGGAGAAATACTCTCTACGCTGAATGAGTTGAGCTGTATGTGAGTCACATATGAAGATATATAACAAATGCCAGTTCATTTTTATGTGTATGTTGTGCTGTGTAGTAGCACTGTAGCTAGTATTCATGTCTTAAAAGGAAAACAAGTTACTTACACCGTCCACTGCGTTGATGTTGATTCCTGCATCCAGAAGTAAGCTGGCCTCTCTGTGAAAGCCGTGCTGGGCCACATAATGGAGGGCGTTCATACTGTTCTACAGACCAGAGGAAACAAAGGCTTAACCTTTCAAACATCAGGTAAAGGACTATATACAGTATATTTGAAAATCTTGTCTTTTTACTGACAATGATGCTTTTAAATGAACAAGTCTTACATTAGTTTGTGCATTGACATTACAGCCAGAGTCCAGCAGCAGTTTGACACATTCACAGTGACCTCCATCAGCTGCCAGGTGCAACGCTGTGAGACCGTCCTGAAAAGACAGCAGACACATTTCAGTCAGGAACAACTCGTGTGATCACGGTACAAAATAACAAATAAAAAACGAATGAGAGTGTAATTTCAATCACATGTGCCAGCTCAGTTTGTAAAAAAAAGATCCCAGAAAATAACAATCTAAGTTTCGTTTATTGTGGAGAGCTGGGAGAGAATCAGGAAGGCTTCATACAAATAAGCAATTATGCTTTACACAAGTCCTAAAACCTGTAAGCAGCAACTGCCGATATTTGCAAGCTACTCTACAGAAAAACCCAAATAAGCCCAAGTAAGCAGGGTGGCATGTTAGCTCGGTGGTGAGCCGTTCAGTTCTCAGTCTCGGTTATTCGTCCGAGGAGACTTTGGATAAGACAACAAAACCCTGTAGTAGTGCTGACACAGGTATAGCAGCTGTCTAACCAACAATTTCCCCAACAAAAAAAACAAATAAAAACAAAAACTGCTGTCGTGTTTTGTTTAACTCATTGCACATCATCCATTATCTTCCACGTATGCGCAGTCGGGTGGCAGTGGGTGCTGGATCCCAGCAAGAGGCTGGTCACACCCTGGATGGATCGCCAGTCCATTGCAGGGCCAACACATAGACACACCTACAGATAATTCAGAGTGACCAATCAACCTAACATGCATGTCTTTGGAGGGTGGGAGGCCACCCACGCAGACACAGGGAGAACACGGCAAAACATGCCGACCCCGAGCATCGAACCTGGCTCTGTCACAGGTGTGTCTGCGAAGACGTGGGGAGACAGAGTGCCTCCTAAAAACTATTTGGTCTGTTGGTGCACATTTATGAACTTACTATTATCTATAATGTACAGACATTTTTCAGGGGCTCCAGGAAGGCAATAATATGGACCACTTAAGTTAGCAGCAGCAGATCTGAGCTGTTTGACATTTTAATGTCTAAACAACTAATCTAATATCATGCTAAATACAGGTATTGTGAACTTAGCCTTTAAAACATACAGTAGGGGTCTGTTTTGGTTAATAATCTTGGTGTTAGTAAAGATGCTAATAAATCACTAGCACTCATTATGAAGCTCCCAGTAGACTTAGCATGCAGCGGTGATGAGAAAAGCTGCTTGTGTAAAATCAAAAAGTAGAGTGGAGAAAATGCAAAGGTGCTGCCAAACATGCTCCACATTCCCTCTAATTAAGCAGGAAGATTTGTGGTCTGCTCCAGTGCACTCACTATGTTCCTGTCATCGACGTCCTCTCCAGTCTCCACCAGCTTCTGCAGAACCTCTGTGTGTCCACGCATCACGGCGAGATGCATGGCTGTGTTCTCTTCCTGTAGTCCACATATAACAGCAGAAACCCGTTCAGAGACAGCTTCCTCTATAGAGTGTATGTGTATTTTTGTATTTATCACTAGATTTCATCTGCACACTTTGAAGCTTTCCTGGGTCAAAAGAACAGTGTTGTTCACATAGTTAAATACGCCTGAACCACACGTGTGGTCTTCTGCTTCAGTTCACCTGGTGCAGGGTGAGAGCTGTTTGACGTTGCATTGGCAGGTAGTTCTTTCCTGCCCTGTATCTTTACACAAGTAGGTACAGATCCTGCTTCATGCTGTTTGTGTTAGGTCTTAAAACTCTTAAATGATGAATGCACTTCAGTTTGTATTAGCTTGACTCAGGTGTGGCTGTTAGCAACCTTCTATTAACTCTATGTTCAAAAGAACTTCATATTTGATTTCTGTCATGCACAACAGCCTAAAGTGTTTGTGTGTGTGTTTTCACTACCTTGTCCTTCAAACTATGTGCGCAACCCATTCCAATCAGAAATTCCACCACCTCGTGTTGTCCATTCTTAGCAGCAAGGTGAAGAGCTGTCTTCCCTGACTGGTCAAAGAGACATCCGCAGATTATACGCTACACATCCAGTATACCGTACTACACACACACACACAAACACACACACACACACACACACACACAGTAAATTCAGAATAGTGTCCAGCTTAGAGTCACCTTGTCAACTCTGTCCAGACAAATGTTTTCCAGATCCTCCATGATGAACTCCAGTAGTCTGATGTGGCCTCGCTGAGCAGCACAATGCAGCATACTGAGACCATTCTAACACACACACACACACACACACACACACACACAAACACACACACACACACACACACACACACACACACACACACACACACACAGTGAGATGTCAACCAGACAGTCTGTCTGTATTGGTGATAAAGTGAAGCAGCTCCTACTTTGTTTTCACAGTTGAGCTTTGCTCCACAGGCCACCAGCATCTGCAGGATCTTTAGGTGACCGAACCAGGACGCCAGCAGCAGAGCGTTCATGCCAAACTGTGGATGAACATTTGAAACTGTCACAGTCCACCAATCAGACACAACATTAATCTTATCTATCTGGTGGTTTGAATTGTTTTCATTTTTCATTTCTCTGTCTGAGCCACCTTAATTTTTCCATATATTTCTAGCACACACTGACAGCTATATGAACATAAGGAGGACTGAGCTGAGTTTGGCAGAACAGTAATGCATTTAATGTATACTTTAAACTTACTACGAATTTAATGAAAAAACTGACAAATATCCTCACACTGGAGGATGAGATGAAAATATGTTGCATATGTGCTGATTTAAGTGGAATGCATAAGTAAAAGTTGTGTACGCACAATGTCCCACTCATCCACGTCAGTGTCGTGGTCCAGTAGCAGACGTAGAGCTTGCTCATTTCCAGCTCCTGCTGCCCAGTGCAGTGCTTTACGACCTATCTACACACACAGACACACACACACACACATATACACAGGGCATGAACACATCTCTGGTGTTTCAAGAATAGCCATGAACGCTAATAGAACCTGTTCAGTGACACCTCGGCCCACTGTGGTCACAAATACTTTTACCAAAATGTACATGTGCTTCCTTTTTAGATTCTACCTAATATGTATAATATTGCTGTTTAATGTAACTTTATATATTTCTCCTCTCTCACAGAAATAGGTTTTAAATGTATTACTTTTTAACACAACAAATAATGATATTATGCCCTGTGATAGCCTGTGTTATCTGAATACCAGCGTCTCTACTCCAGCCAGTAGAGATATAACATGTCTCCAAATCCACAGGTCAGTTCACACCTCCGTTTTTCAGCCATGGTTTGTTAAATCTAAGTTGTATCTAACTATCTATTGATTACCTGGATCAGGTGTGTCCAGCCAATCAGGAGCTGTAAGTGCGGCTGAAGGTGTAATGTACACTATTCATTTTGTGTTCAGGGTCATGTGAAATGCAACGGGCCTGAATAACACAATTTGTTTTACTCAGGCAAGTAAAACAAGAGGATTGTGCATATGTGGCTGACCTTATTTTTGGCCTTGACATCCACCCCCTTCTTGATGAGTTCTTGCATTTTCTCCACGTCATTCCTCTTAGCCGCGTCATGGATCTCCTTCTCAGACCACAGCACTGTCAGAAAACAGAAACGCTGTTAAAATAACCATACACACTTCATTTGATGTATAGTATATAACCATATGCAGTGTTGTCTATTTGTCAAGTTTAACACATTGGACCAAGTAGAATACAAAGGGTATAATACAACTAATTTCATTATTTAATGTTGTCACCAAATTCTCTGCTAAAAACATGGGGAAATGTCCCTTTAACGTGTCCACGTTTCCTGGTCAGCCAGGCAGATCCTGACCGAGCTAGGAGCCGTAACTTTACCAGGTTTTCCTTCTTTAGAGGAAGGAAAGGGAGAATGCGTGCGACGGTCTTTCCCCACTTTTCTTCCCATTGTTTCGGGGCAGACACGTTGTTCTGTAGGTAAGAGACTGAACCATGTGTGGGAGAGACGTGGTAAAGTATTACTGTGTCAGATATTAAAAGGAAAACGCAGCCTGAACGTGTGTGTGTGTGTTCTAACGGGTGACAGATGACAGGTCTCTCTCTTACACACACACAAACACACACACACACACACACACACACACACACACACACCGCAGAGTGAACTCTGGTGCCGTCTCACCACGTTACTTACAGATATCGTCCTCCGACACCAGGTCGTCCTCCATTTTCGCAGCGTTTTAATGGCGCCTCTTCCCGGACACCTGTCTCATTGTAGTGATGGAGGCGAGTGTTTTCACAGCACATGAAAGGAGGCTGGACGCTTCGCTGAACAGGTAAAGCTGTCAAGCCCGTTCTCCTAAAATCCATCCATGGTCAAACCAAACACCACACCATCAAACAGGGCCACGGCCGCTTCCGGTCACGGCCTTCAAAATAAGACGAGTAGCTGCATCTTTAGCAAATGTTTCATCCTAGTTTAAACACATTACTTCCTACAGGAAGTCGTCCGACTATTTTCACAGTCAATTTACTATTATAATTTCCATCTATCCTCCTATGGTTCTTAATTATAGTGTTGTAAAGTTTGATATTATTCATACTGTGAAAAATAATATTGAACTTCCTTCCTTGCTTGTCTGAAAAATCATGGAGATGTTCTGGAGGAGCAGTCAACCATGTGGTCTCTGCCAGTTGAGCTCACATGGAAAAATGTGGAAGCAGAGATTTTTTTTAATTAACATTATTAGAGTGCCAAATACCAAGACTTTCTGCATGATTGTATGGGGAAAGGTTGTTCCCAATGGAGGATGGTCGCAGAGGATTCTCAGCTCAGTCAGATTGGAGAATGCTAACAGGATTTGGAATGACAGGGAAGGATAGAAAGGCAGCAGCTCGCAGGTTGAGGGAGGCAGCAGAAACTCCTGCTGGTTATGGAACAAGATACGTACCGTACATGTAAAGTAAATGAAAGAGAAGCATCTTTGAATGTAACAGTCAAACGTATAATACAGAGAAGGCAAAAAATCTTTAAGGATGAAGTTATATTTTTATTAGTTATGCAACACACAGGAAGAAAACCTTATGCTGTTTTCACAAAATGTATTTAAATAAAAAAAAGTATGTGGGCAGACTACTAAAATCGAGTTGATAGACCAAAGGAAACCATTAACAGACAATAAAAAAGTGAACTGGTATAGAATGTGCTAGATACACATTAAATACATAAAAGACACAGAAGCATCAGCACATGATTTCCCTTTGTTTATTTAGGCAATAGCAGAGTTTATCAAAGAGTACACATATCTAAAGTTAGAACATATTCTTACATAGTAGAACTGTCAACATTAATAGAATTTCTTTATAAAAGCACTAGATGAAAAATGGTGACGTTTACCAGAGTCTGTTTTTCGAATCGTGAGGATCATCACTAATTAAACATGTACTTTATTGAAACATCTGGTGTATGAGAGCCAAAAACCTTCTGTTAAGGTCTATGTGAAATATCAGTATAAAAACATATCATTAATTTAATTAATGATATGTTTGGAATAACAGTTTCTTTACAACAAAACATTTGCTGTAATCACATGATTAGTCAGAAAACACTGATTTATGAAAACACCTGAGCTATGGTGAAAGATTTCTGTTGTAGTAAAAGTGTAAAATATGTACAGTGTAAAATTCATATTTCCATCTAAAATTCGGAAACACAAATATGAAATATGAATTCTAACAGTAAATTATGAAATCACTTAGGCAATTTGGTCTTTTTTTCACAGTATTAACAGTACTGCTTTGTCATTATATTATTAATTCTCAATTTAGCTTTCAAGTAATATTGAAAATTATATTTCATAAAGAACAAAAAAACAGTAAACAGTAGAGCATTAAGCATTACTTTCAGCTGCAGAGAAAGTTAAGCTAGAAATAATTGCACTTAGTTAATTATTGAGTGAACAGTTGCATGTGTTACATAACCATCAAAACTTTCCATCAATTTACCATTCGCTAAGCCCTGATCGCCAACACGTATAGAGTTTACCATGGTAACTGTGTCATATTTACCTCTCAAAAGAATTGTAAACACTTTCGAATCAGACGGTATGACAGAGGAAAACTGCTGAAATGACAATGTTAGCATCGCGACTCTCTTCCTCCATTGGTGGTGACACAAAATTTAATGATCAGCAAGTGTCCAAAATCTTGAAGCTCGTTATTGGGTGAACTACTGAATGTGCAATAAGCAAGGGGTTGTCAATGAAGTGGTTTCACGTGGCATTTCACTCGAGTTAGCGGGGGTTATAGAAGTGTAAACATTCTCAAATAAAATTAAGAAGCAGGAAAGAGCCATTAGAGTGCCAGTAAATGCTAGAAGCATTACAACTGGCCCCAAAACTGTGGGAACATTTTACAAAAGTATAGTAGATGTGCTTACTATTTACAGTTACAACTGTGGTAACTGTAAAGTGAGCTATCTAGCGAATGGCCAATCCCAAGATGTTCTGCTATGACACACATTCACCAGCTTTTTCTGTTGTTTAAGTTCTTTGCGAGTTTCAGTTTCCTGACCTCCTTGAGGACATTGTCAGCCATCTTCAGCTTCTCCATGGCTTTGGCCAACAGATCCTCTGGCATTCCCTCTTCATCACCTACCTCCTGGGACACTCTGCTCAGGAGCTCACTCGTCTTTTCTATCTCCAGAGCCACTTCAGTCTCTAGTTTGAAGACATCATCAGAAGAAGGCCTACTGCTTCCAGCTTCAGGTCTTGTATGCTTACTCACTTTAATACAGGTTGAGGAGTCTGACAGCAGGTCGCCGATGGACGCTGATCTGACTTTGGAGGAGGGCTTGGCAGGAGGAAGCGGCACTGGCCGCAGACAGGGAAAGACCTTTGATGTAACCTGCTGCTTGTCTGTGGCCTGACTCATTCCTAAGTCAACAGAGACCTGAACGTTGTCCTCGCTGGCATCCAAAATATCCAGACCAGTGTTGCTTCCTCTCAGTGCAGCTGTGGAAGCTGCCAGTATGTCCTCACTCCCAGAGCCCTCGCTATCATCATCAGAGTGCTGACCACTGTCTACAGATTTCTCCTCTGCTTTCTTTTTCTTCTCTCCAGGCAAGTGACAGAGCAGTGGGCCAAGGCTGAGGTTGTCAGCGAATGCTTCATTGGAACTCTTGGCAAGTGCCTCTTTTGTTTGAAGAGAACTGGCCGAGTTATCTGAGGTTGTTTTCCGCGGTGCAGTAATGTCCTGTCCCTCAGGACTAATGATTATTATGGGCTCATTGTTGGATGCCTTGTTTAAAGTCTCCCCTGTCTCTTCTTCGGAGACCTGTGTGTTTGCTTGGGCAGCCTTATCATCTGTGGCAAAAGCCTCTTTAGAAGGTGAATGGTTTGTTTCCTTAGCTGCTCCTGTTGTCTCACTCCTACTGTCTTCATCCTTCTCCTCTTTTTCATCAGCTTTGCCTTGGTCTGGATGCACAACAGGATGGGAGGGTTTCTTGTCTTTGGATGGAGGGGCAGGGGGATGGGAAATTTGTTGGGAGGTGGGCTTGTTGGGGGGGGTTGGGGGTGGATCTGTCTTCTTCTTGACACATGGACTCTTTTCAGACATTTCAGCTGTGGTCGTGTCATCAGTTTCTTCAGTGGAAGTGCTTGGCTTGGCTTCTTTAGATGGAGGCATAGGTGTCTTCAGGACCTTAAAAACATTAAATCGTATTTTACGGGCCATGTTACACAAATACAAAGCCATACACACATATATGCTGCCATTGTAAGATGAGAGCAAGATAGTATTATACAGACCTTTTTCTCTGGGCCATCATGTTTATCAGTGTCATCCCAAGACACTGAGATGGGTTTAACCTCTTTAGTAGGAGGCATTGGCGGTTTGATGACCTTTTTCTGGGGAATGCCTTCTGGTTCAGTCTGAGGCTCCTCCTCAGCACTTAGTTGTTCCTCTACAGCTTCACTAACAGTGGACAGAGGCGTTGGGACAGTGGCCTCTTTGTGGTTGTCAGTACCATCAACATTGGTGCGATGTGTCCCATTAGGCATTACAGCATCCTCAAGATCAAGATCCAAGCGCAGAATACCCTCCGATGACACATCAGCTACCTAAAAGGCAAAACAGTCGTATAGAAGACACTTTTATATTTAGAAGTTGATATGTATACATGGTCAAAAAATATGTTATGACTGTTACAACCACAACAACAAACTACATCTGTTTCAGATCATATAATGTAACATGTCATATTATAGAAATAAGAATGTAATTCAAAACATGTATATGTTTACTCAGCAATTTCCCAGAAGGTTTATTGCGATTGCTTGGTTTGTCAGTGTATGTCTCTATGAATGTTCAATAGGTTTAGGTCAGGTGGCAATAGAGACCGTATACTACACAGTACTCCTTAATCTACTTTGGTGTTCTTGCAGAGATTTGAGATGTGTTTGTCATTACTAATCCTGATACACTATGAATACTTTACATACAAAGCACAGAGTTTAGCATGTTTACCGTCTGTTAATATCATATATCTAATCTGTAAACAGGACTTATTTGGTATGAAGCTAGGTGTGTCCTGGTCCTTAGTTCTATCAACATGTAGATTAACCCACTCATAGTTATAATCACACCCTTGATCTTGTTCTGACTTATGGAGTAGAAATTGATAATCTAATAGTTTCTAATAGTTAATCAGAAGAGGTTTGCTCCATGGTACAATTTACAAATCCGTAGTTTAAGGCAGACGCCACAAAAGCTGGAAAGGAGGTGGCGCTCCACAAATTCATATGAATATAGCTTGGCCTGGAAAGATAGCTTATTAACTTATAAAAAATCCCTCCGTAAAGCTAGAACCTCTTATTATTCCTCACTCATTGAGGCAAATAAGAACAACCCCAGGTTCCTTTTCAGC
>JAUMTR010000017.1:23309469-23346231 GCA_032270685.1 Microctenopoma stevenorrisi | reverse complement strand
TGAAATACTACAACAAAGCACCCTGATAAGGCCTAACTCGTCAAGACAAAAACATGCATATGTTTTGTATATTGCTATATTGCTATATTGTCTCTGTCACTTACAAATTCTCATATTCTCACACACACACACACACACATACACACACACCTCTTTCATGTGTATCCTGGTTGGTGGTCGCCGGTTACGATTTCCTTTGGGCCTCGTTCGTGTAACATGCTCTAAATTACTGCTTTCATCGACCTTCACCTGTGAAAACACTAACATTAGTCATTGACTTTCCCACTGAATCCATTTAAGCTTTTAGAAGCTGAGTGTGCATTAAACCTCAGTAAGTTTGTCTTCATTAATTAAAGCTGTGTGATCTATACCTCATCAAACACTTTGTTCTTTGCTCGATTGATGCCATCAGTCAGGGCTTTAATCCAAGCCTCCTTCTCCTCTGCAGTCAGAACCTGGAACTTCAAATCGTGGACCTAAAGCAAAGGACAGTCAAATTAACTACGCTTGATGATCAAAGGTACGAAACACTAGTGCATCATAACAATAGATAATTGTAAAAAAGTCATTGTTTATCAAAATGTGAAATTCTCAGGAGACGTTATTCTACAACATTGTTATTTTATTCTTGTGAAAAATCTCTTCACCTGCATTGAAGGAAAATTACAAATCTTCCTGTAATAAATAACCACACATGCCATAGAAACTAATATCATCCTGAGCATAGCAGCATTTCACTCCAGCATCATGTCCATCACCTAGTTGCATGTAACAAACACTGATAAGAATGAATTCTTTTATCTTTATCACTGCTGGCATTTTGATGATTTGTGCACATATTTCACACCTGCAGAATCTGCAGTCTTTGAATTACATACATTTGTGTTTTTTAAGGACAGACTAGACAGTTTTGTACAGTAGCTTCTCCATTAGACATTCAGACAAAGTTAATAAATAAATGTCCTTAAATAGCATGTTATTTACACAGTGGAGTTAAAAGAGACGTCGTGGATACGTCCGATTCAGAACAGCACTTTGTCTCTCTACTTTCTTTTACCCACACTGCTTGAGGCAGATGGCCACTCTGAGCTTAGTTATTCTGGAGGTTTTTTCTGTTAAAGATAACCTGTTGCAGTTTCAGTCTTTGGTTTCAGAACTGTCACAACACCTAGTCACACTCTAGAAAGATATGCACATGCAGAAGGCACATTAACCAGTCAAACGTGTTTTTATTGTTGTATGAGACAGGATTTACACAAATTCCTTCATTAATTTCTGCTGCTGTAGAGCTTTAAGAAGTTCTCTTTTTGGCATCATTGAGCTCTGCAGAGCTGAAGCTGAACAGGGTTACCGTGGAGAACCCAAGAGGCAGCCAAGTAGCTCTTCACATCCTAGTCAGACTCACTCACTTCATTCACACTGAACATGAACAATAGGGTACAAACTACCAACAGATTCCTTAGCCCACAGTTTACCAAAGCTTTTTGGTGCTTCCGCTCACACAGCAGCTACCTGCTGCTGGAAATTAGATGAAACCTTAATGTACACAGAAAACCACCACAATCATCACCACCACACAACAAAATGCTAAACGGGCCCCTCATGAAGGCCGCACTGACCACCATGATGTTTTTTGTACCTTTTACACCCTGCTGTGTTCTGTGCTGACATTACACTCTAACTCTCCCAGTTCCTGTTACCCACATTAACACTGTGAGTCTACTGACAGCCCTCAGGCATGAATACAATAGATCTCAAATGAAGTTTCCAGCCAGCAGCACTTAAATGTTTTGTCATGGGTGATGACACGCGTCAGTTGACAGTTGTTTTAGTGACTAAATAACACTTCTTAACTCTATTTCCACACAGTCATTTTGTTTTGCTGCAATGTCAAGGTCTGTTTTACTATGTGCCAGGAACATTATGACAATATGACTGCTTTATGATTTACATGAGTAAATATCTAAACACAGAGGAAATAAATGAGCAACAGAATGTGGACAAGCGTAAAAGAAGGGTTTCGATACTGGCATTTGTGTTTCTGACTATTTATATTCAGACACCGCCATAGCGAGGTTGTATTGCACCATAAAAAACAATAAATGTTGCTGTGAATGCATCTCAACACAGCAGTGTGTATTTTATCAGCTCATTGAGATGACAGAAACTGTGAGTGGCAGCATGGTTAGAGACGCCTGTGTGTTGTCAAGTAACTGGAAGGATCAGACCTGGCCGGACTCTGCTCAGTAAACCAAGTATGGACTGATCATTATTTAACTCACTATTCACTCACTTGTAACCTTAACCTCAAAGTAGTCTTAATCAGAAAGGTACACCTGGGACAGGACTGACTGAAACTAAGAGCGGCTGTAAGACCAGTGGTCAGACACTCAGAGCAAAGTGTAGATACACGACTAAAACAGTGTGTACGCACAGGACAGAAATATGTCTTTTTATCAAGCCTCCACTCCTGCAGGGGCACTCACTAATAAGACTGGTTAACAGGGGACAGCAAAAAGGAGAAAGACGTTTGCCTGAATGTGTTTATACGGAGTTTGTGGTCATACACACACATTATACAGTCGCACCTGTACCACTGACTTATCACAGTCTCGGGGAGACAACAAAACCATGTTGCAATTGTCAGAACTGAATGTCTGAAGGATGATCGATTGTTGCTTGTGTTAAAATAGAGTTTCAACAGTGGCTCTTTTACAATTTATGTTGAAAGGTCACTGATGGACGGATGAACCATCTGTGCAATACACTTACTTACAGAAATACCACATTTATTATTTAAAGCGAACCTGCATACAGTATGTTCTGCGTATCATTACCCTACAGAGTGGTTAAAAGTTTACCAGTTAAATTACTAGTGGCCAGCTGACCCACAGTTGTATAACCCTCATCAGGGGCAAAAAAATGTCACTAGGAAAGAACTACAAGCAAGTAATAGTCTGGATTCAAAAGGTGAAGGCAAAGAAGTTCTGAAATATAAAGTGTAAATACGCTTAGCAGTGTCTGTTACTATTTTAACACATATCTTACTCACCCCAGGTTGAATGCTACTGGTATTGGGGCCATTTCTATTCTCGTGCAGTGAACGAGAGCTGATTAGACAACTCTGAAAACCACCTAGAAACTTGAGTTCTTCCCTCCTGAAGAGAGTTTCTCACTTAATGTGTTAACTGGACTGGTGTATTCATTGTGTGGGGGGAGGGCAGCAGTGCATTCAGTCAAGAGAAACAGCCGGACAGAAATGTGAATGAGCAGTGAATGTGGGTGCCCCACAACCAACCACCAGCCTCCAATTGTTTGTCCAGGCAATGCAACCACTCTTTGTTGATTAAACTTCATTTAGTTTTATTTGGCCTTAAAACAGACAGGTAATATAAAGATTTTTAGATTTACCTACAGCAAATGTTTGAGAGCCAACAAATAACTGTGGTGCAAATGTTCTGTTTATTGCTGTGTTTTTGTTCTGCATCTTTGTTGGTAAATGCTGCCCTATGTCTGTTATCTCTGTATATGTTTTCACTTCCTTTATTTTACGTCATGGTATTCCAATAAAGCTTCTCTACTTGATTCTGCTTTTTCAGAACTTGTACATATTTTAGTTGAAGAGGAAAAAGTCCTAAGTAACTAAATAGGTTATATCATATATTTGGCTTAGTGGGGGTTGAAAGTTCTAGGGGAACTACCTGCTAATCGAGCAGGAACAACTGAGAGAGAGACAGTGGCCATATGGAGAGCTGTGAATACTTAGTGGGGAGAGTCTGTGTTATCAACGCAGTCTGTGAAATTACTCACTGGAGTAAAAAGTACATTTTCTGATCTACAGAATATACTTAATAAAGTCTTTTCAAAACCCCCACAATCAATAACTCTATACTACAGAGATGGTGACAGCTGTAACCATGGTAACTGTACACCAAAAACATGGCATGGCAACAGCTGTTACCAATGACTTTTTGGGGAGTTTTTCCTTGTCTGAATCAAGATCCTATGGACAGAGGGTGACACTGAGATACTGTAGAGCAACAAATACAGACTACACCTTCAGTTTCGTTGTTCCTTTGTAAAAGTCACAATAAAGATTTATCATATATTTTATAAATATATTGACTCAATCTGATTTTTCATCATACTTCATTTGTTCAAAATGTTTCTTTCAACTCTTAAGTTACCATATTTACTCTGTAGTCTATATTAATGCAAGTATACAATTATATTCAAATAATAATAGTAATTTTTAATAATAGTAATTATTGTGGACAAGCAGCCGTTTGAGGAGCCGAGGGTTGGGGTTTTAGTGTCTTGTCTGGAGACACTTCGACAGGTGGGCGGGAATCAGAGGAATCAGGAATGACCCACCAACCCTGTGGTTGGGAGACTAGTGTTGACTGTTGATCTCCTCCTGACCACAGTCATCTCTAGTACTGCCTGACTTCACTATATTATGATGCATTTTCCATTTTCACAAAGCTCTCATGCAATTATTCCTCGCCTCACCTTATTTCCAGACTTTCCAGGCGATCGAATCACTACGAGTCTGTGCTTCTTCGTGAAGGGGCTCTTTAATTCATGACATTTGTCATAGCTTTCCAGGTCAAGCCTCTCTAAGCAGTTCTGCAGCTCCTGCAAAACATGATAGGTAGCATGTGTCAAAAACAGAAAAGATAACAAGCTATCATCGCTTCAGGATGTTAGTGAGATTAAAAAGACCCACAACAATTACTACACAGACAGATTCTGATATGCAGTAACACTGCAACTGTACTACACATATGAGGAGTTGAAGTGTTGCATCAAGATGACAGAAATGGTAGCGTACCTCATCTTCATACACCACAATCTCCGTCTTCTCCACATGGACGTAGCGCTCCTTATAGCTTGCCAACAGCCTGCCTTGAGCTTTCTTCACCCAGCCAGCTTTCGCCAGGAACTTTGGCTCTTTACTCTGGGCCGGCTCCTCTTTCACACCCTACAGTGACACAAAGGAAGGATGTGACAGTCAAAAAACACAGCAGTGTACAAGTTCAGTGCAAACTGTTAGCACTTTCACTTTGCCATTGGTATCATAAGATCAGCCCGTATGTGCTAAAACTGCTGCTTCTCTGGAGAGCTGACACACAATTTGCTTCTGCACCCCCTGAAATAAGCCAGAGACTCACACATCAAGTTATTTTGTTAACGTGAGCTATTTTTCATTTTTATAATCTAAATATATTTGCTTACTAAGGGAAGTGTGAAAAGTAATTTCCTAAATTTCAAACCGAAGGTTCCTTTTTTATTCAAATGGGCGGTTTTGGACCACTCGCAGCTCTGAAAGGTGATAGGATAATCTTTAAAAATCTATTATTAAAACAGTTCAGCATTATTAACTGTAGACCATAAACAAAAAAGTAACAAATTGATCGGCATGCTGTCATTATATGTTTTATTACAAACGCGCTCACATTCACAACTATTATTGTTAATATATTTAGTATATAATAAATAATATGTTGTCATGATAATAGTACTAAATCATAAAATAGTTTATATCTTTGCTTTTATCATAATGCAGTGTGTGGATGTGGAAATATATACCGCTGCATGTGGGGCGCTGGACGTCCCACTCCCTCACAGCAGGGTGCTAGGAGGGACCCTGCTGTGGTCAAAGCAAGTGAAACTGTCCCACCACGGTGAAACAACTAGTATTAAAAATCATTTGAATACTGTAAGCAGCGGTGGACTACAGAGCACAGTACAGCATCCTATAACCCTACTTAGGCTTTTAGCTCTTCCGGTTCCTTAAGGTCAGTGGGTTTTTTGGTTAGATGCCTTAAAGATGCCTGTGGTTAACACTAGCACGAGAAAATTTCACATTTTATTCCACAACATCAGATTAGTTAGTAAATGCCTGTAATTTTTTAAAAAGCTTTATGTGTCCTATAAAAGGTACAAATCCACTGCTTCCACTTATGAGGCTTTTTCATTGCTGTCTCTTCTCTGAAAAACACGCAGTCCCACTTCTCTTCTCACCTCCTACTACTGGAGGTACTGAGTGGTACGTGACAGCATGTCACTTCTGTTTGTGAAGTAGTCAGCGTTACTGCATCGAGTCACAGTAGCGACAGCAGCCAGGTACCATAAACACATCTACTAGTGAGCAAAACAAAAAGGAACTGAAACGTTTAACAACAAAAAAAAATGGAGCAGAGCTGACGTCTTCCTCCTGCACCAGCATACATACTTACCAAAAACATTTCTTCATCATCTGCAACGTCAGTCCTGCTGTTCCTGCTCCTGAAACATTTTACTGTTATCGTCTGTAAAGATCAGGTCGAGGAATAAATTCTTAATCTAGGAACCAACTATATAATACTTCAGTTTTCAAAATGGTCAAATTACACTCTTAATATTTATATGAATAATAATAGTAAACAAGCAGCCCTGGTTGGTTGCTAAATGCACTCTGAAGTTCCCTATACCACTGTTTTTTAACAACTACTATTAGGGGAAACAAAAAAGGGAAATGGGTCTTAAATAGACTTGTGACTTATGTGACAAATTGCTTTAGCTTAGTGGACGTGTGTTGACGTTTCACACTCATGTGAAACGAGGGGCGTTCCCTGTGACCATCTTCTCTTATAGAGTGCTATATCTTTGCACTGATTCTAGTCCAAAATGGCTTCTACTGGCTAGGAATGACCATTTAAACTAAGATGTGAAAGATGTTTTCTGATTAACGACTACTAGTATAAGCTTGTATAGAATTTCCTTCTAGTCAACTAATTAGTTTATGATAGCAGAACGGACCCAAAACTTCCTGACTGTTCACTGAACTCCTCGCGGTCATTACATGTTGACAGCCATGAGCTTTTGACCGTATGCTCCAGGCGCCATGAACCACAGGTGAACGTCTTTACAGCAACGCTTCCTCTTAAAAAAAGGAGGCCTCTGTAACACTGTCTGTACTGGATACATGGCCCAAACATGTGCTGTGAATCCTGAACTCCATTTACTGTCCAGTTTACACAGACGTGTGTGAACCCACAGTTCTTTTTCATGGTGACTGAAGCACTGACAAATGCAGGTGCCTGCAAAATCCACAGCCTTTGTTTCTGTTCCACAGGATATCTTTTTTTTCTTTTTGGGGGATTGTTTTTCCACTTTCACTGTAACTGTCAGTGTGAAATGAAGGCCAAGCAGGGAGGAAAGACTCCGAGCGAGAGTGGCAAAAAAAGAAAAAGCTGCTTTGTGAAGCCACTGGAAAAGGTGGAAGTGCCTGAGTGAACTGCAGTGCTGACCAAACCCGTGCAGCAGAGCAACACTGAGATGTTTCCATTACTCAGAACTCTGCAGTGTGATATCATATAGTAAATTGAGAGGCTCTAATTTGGGGACTCACAGGAAATCTGCTCTGCAGAGAAGCACGGACATAACCTAACCCTTCACCCAAAACTGCCTACAGATCTCAGTGCAGTATATTAGCTGTTGTACCTGTGGTATTGTGGTGAGCACTGAAGTAGAACAACACGCATCTACCACTGCGCAGATTAAAATAATATGCAGATATAAACTGTAAGGCAGCTATTGTTGTATCTGAGGTATACACACTGAGCTGTAAAAGAGAGAACAAGAAGAAGAAGAGATAACAGTGCACACGGCACACCTCAGCAGACATGTGTTTCTGATGAAGGGTTAGGTCAGGGAGCATCTGGCTTTTCTTGATTTCCACACTGACCCGCCCAGCTTGAACTCACCACAAGTTCACACTTTACCCCCACTAACCCATTACTACACAGGACAGCAGGGCTGGACCAGTACTGTATTGCTTTGTTGGTGTTATTAATCTAAATAAATCATAGATGATTGTCCAACTCTGGCTGCCAAAAGCCACACATAGAAATCTGTGAAAGCTGAGATGAATAAATTAACGTTGGGTTAACATGTATCACTTACAACCAGCCCAATTCAAAGTGTGTACATACTTTCTGTTTTGTGTTAAAGGGCTGTCACAGCCCAGTGCTGCAACAAATGACCAGTGTTCACACAACTGCAGGGTTCAGAGAAGCGTCCACACCCTGCTGTCAAAGCTCTAACGTGTTTGCCAACAATAGGATGAAACCATTATGACTGTCACTACTTTCTTCCTTTAACTTATAGTGGCGACAACATAAAATGTGTAATACTTTAAATAAACCTTATTGGTACAGATATTACTAGAACCCACTGTCTTCATGTTATAATCTCACTACATAGATTCTCCTTTTCACCACAAAGAAAAAAGCTGGTCAAATACTGATCTTTAGGATTTACTTCTCTACCTCTCTCTCTCTCCTCTCTATGAAGAGCTTACAAAGGTAGCACAAAGGAGTAGCCCACTACTAATCAACATGAATAGCAGCGTAAGCACAGACCTTATATTAAAGGCTCAGATGGAGCACACGATGCTCACAAGGTGCATCATGGGAGATCTTTGCTATTGAATTACCTTTTCTATTCTTCAGTGTTTCCAGTATGATGTTCTTCAAATACCTTTTGTCCAAGTGTGGATTTAAAAGAAGAATGACTTGCGGTTGTGTTCCTCCACCCACCAGTCGAGTTACTCTTTACATGTGTGTCTTTCCACACTCATGAATCCACGTAACTAGTAATGGTAATTGGTAATCTAGTCAGTTAATTGTTTAGTCCAAGTGGACATTTATGCCCATTTTGAAGAAATTCCTGAGATGTTCGCAGAATATTCGTTTGCCTGGGCCTATAAACAGGTAAAAAAACACACACCCAACCTTTAATATACTGTACAGAAGATGAAATCCTTATTCAGTTAGTCAAAGTTTCACAAATCCTGTTACGTCTCTTATACATAATCACTGGTCTGTTGTTAAACTCGTGATCTAGTTGTGGATCATTTGCATGTGATAAGTAGTCTGATTAATGTTTGGACTGTCCAAAGCTGTGCAGTTAAGTTTAATGGTGACTCTAAATTGCCCATATGTATGAATGTGATGTTTCCAGGGCATGAGCTGCAGTGACAAATCACTGCTGCTCTATTCCCTGCAGTTGTCGTGGACTAAACAGACGAACAGCCCCGGCCTGTAAAGAAGCAGCCCTGTAAACAAGACTGCTAAATGAATCCGCCTCAACAAAAGCAGACTGACCAAGCAACAGCACACATCATGACCGTGACTCATTTCCTGCTTTATGCCTTTGGCACCAAATTTTGGAAAGTCACAGCCAAACAAAGTGAGTGTACGCTGCGCGCTGTATGCTGACAGCTGCATCCACTTTTTTGCAAAAACATTTACACCAGCAGCCAAATAAATGGGCTGACATGAGCCAGACTAATGAAGCTCAGTGTCAGTCATGTTTGCATTACCTAGCAGCCCTCATTGGCTCGTTCACCAGCTGACTAGTCATTCATGCAGATTTAGTATGCAGTTAATATGATGTGATACTGCTCCCCCCACCAGCCTGAAATCCTCATCGTGTTCAGTATTATGTGTGGTTTTAATTATGAGTTTTTTTCCATATAGCAGACAACCCCCCACACGAAAACGCCTGCGATCCAGTTGCTAGGAGAGAAGAAGCAGCAGGACTGTTCTGACTTCAGGAGATTTTGTGATTGCAGCTGGGCCCAGTACTGACCCAGGTTCTGCTTAGAGCTGGAGCAGTCACATAACTGATCCAATGCAAAAAAACCTACCTATACTGTCTGGATACTCGACACCACTATGTGCTTCTGAAAACCACACATAGACACAAGTGCAAATGGTCTTATTTGTGTCACCCTCCACCTTCCTGCTAGCGCAGAAATTCCAATTGGGTTGCCATATTATTAGAGTTTTCCTTACACTTACTAATTTGATACAGTATCCTTGAAATGTGATTTTTCTTAATGTAAGAAACCCCTTCACTTGCCTTTGTGCACAGGCTTTACGCTAAGAAAGTAACCCTGTATCTCTGGAAGGCCTGGCACCATAGATACAGTACATACACCTAGATGCCACATCAGGGCTTCTGAAAGCATCTGTCATGCTGTGAACAGTTCAAGTAGTATAAAACAACAGACCTTTGCGCTGGTTGATGAAAGAGAAAATTATTTCAGAGGTGATATATTTTAGTGTTATGAAAAACATCTCTCCCACAAGCATGAGTGGAACTGGAGCTGTATTCAAGAGACACGACAAATGCCCACTTAGGCCGCCTTGCATAGAGGAAGCAAAACAGCAACAGCCGCCTTAAACACCGCCGTCAACAACATGCAACATGCAACAACAACATGTGAAGTATAGTGGGTGAGCTGAAGCTTTTAATCTGCTGATGATTTATTTGGTTTGTTGAACTGATAAGAAACTGCTTGTGCTGGTGTTAAAACTGCACCAGCTGCACTAACAAGCCTAACAAGAACTATTTATTATAGTTCATTTTGCTCAGTATTATTACAGCTCATACCCCCCCGCTGCACCGAGGCTCCAAATATTTGTTGACTATTAGAACCAAAGCTCTGGAGCCAAAAAATGGTTTTAAGGACATCGCTGACCACAGGGAATAGTTACACCCTCAAACTTTGCATGTTACTACTCCTACATTAACCCTGTGTGCAGAAAGAAGAAATGAGCAGAACATCTTTCAGAGAAATGTTTTCCTCATCTTTTACTTCTTTTGTCCCTTCAAAGACACAAATTCAAGAACACACACACATGCATTCACTATTGAGAACTCGTTCTTTTTCACAAAGGCACTTTCCCAGAAGTTGTCAGCTGTGCCCCAGTAAGAAGACACACACACACACACACACACACACACTCATTGTGTAGCTGACGTCTGGCTTGCTGGACGATTATGAGAGAGGGTTAATTGTTTTCTGCCTGACACATAATGTGGCAGTCTGTTTCCCCTCTGCTGGATGGGTCAGGCAGACCACGTCACGCCGTGCACTCTCTGCTTGTGGAATGATAATAGAAGGATGACTCATGGACGAGCAAGACGAATCATCACCATTGAAGAGGCACAGTAGGTGAAAGATAAAGGAAATAAAGCAGTCGGGAGAGAAGAGAGCGGGAAATGACACATAAAAAACAGCTGTCTGCAACATGTCTCAGTATAGTTTAGAACTGGATGGATAATGCAGCGTGTCCATTTAAATTAAAAAAGTAATTTGTTAAAACAAGTTTATCTTATATCTAATACTACAGTGGAAGTTACTACTGTGGCCCCTCTGTGAGACAGAGGGAGCATGATGTCACAATTTCAACAATTTCCGCTTCATTAGTAAATTGTGCAGCTTCTTTTTTTTGTGATTTAATGAAGACTGATGCCTGAGAGGCCTGTGCCGAGCGTAGTAGAGCATAGCAGGGAGAGCAGTGCTAGTGGTGCTAGAAATGCTGAGAAAAACAACTCATCGCGTTGTCTAGATACATGCAAGGTTTCCTTCCATGTCAGCATGTGATGCACAGAGTTTGCTCTTCTAGGTGGCATGACAGCGGGGTAGAACAGTCTTCCAACCTAAGGGTCAGTGGTTCCATTCTCAGTCACCATGAAGCTTCATGTCCGAGGTGTCCACGAAGAAGACACTAGAACCCCATAACAGTACTGACACAGGTCCCCAAGAGTATTCAATATAAATTATTATTATTATATCTCTGCTTCACTGCCTGTGAATCCCACAAGGCTTTAAAATACCTAAAAAGAGAAGGGTACTTATTTTTAGCATAGATCTTCTAAGAAGAATGATTTCTTAGGAAGGTTACACACTGCAGCTGTAATAGTGCGCAAACACTTCCTGACTTGCTGTTTCACCCTTCTGTACTTTGGGAATCCCCAGACCAAACTGGACATCACTTTCTTACATCATGACAAAAGTTGACTGATTTAAAGTTAAAGCAAAGGATTATTACAACATTATAACAAACATTAAATGCAGTTTTGTATGATTTCAGTGATTAGGTGGTCTGTTATTGAAACTCCACTTCATGTTAAACATCTTACTTTAGTGATGCCACACTACCTGTTTCTGCTGGATGATGCTCATCTGAGTTCCGATGCTTAGATTTGGTACAAATGAACATTTCATTATCAGTTATTCTGGGTGGACAGTTCTTAATGAGTGGTAAAATCACAGGGTGGGGTACTGCACTGCTTATTTGCAACAGGTTTCCTGCTTAATGCTATACACTATCTGTATGACTTCCTTTTTCTGGTGAGTTGGCTTCCTCAAAACACTTAATTTTTATTTGAGGCAAGCAGGTCCACATTTGTTACATTACTGCAGGTTTTGCCTTACTATGATACCAGGATGAGCTTTTGAAATCATTTTTGAGTGTGAAGTGAAAGTAAACGATCGCTATTCTCTTGCTTTGAAGCCAAGTATCGCTCATAGAGAAATCTCTTTTCACACGACTACTGTCAAAGCAGGAAACGCTTTTCAGCTATTTGTTCATCGCTATTATTATCTAACAACTATTATTGTGAATTCGGCAAAGTGATTATCCACCAAGCATCATTGTGTTTGTCAGATTTTAGTCATGTTTATGATTTCTGTTCCCCTCCCCTTTAAGAAAGAACCGCTCCGCAGAGCCTCATAACTAATGTAATGACGTTAAAATACCATTCATTGAAATGTTACATGGGGATTATAATTATGCCGAATTGATCAAACAACCAGTGTGTTTCAGAAACTGTATGAATGTATGTTGTGGTGCTTGTATGTTCACGCCAGCGCGTTGCGTAACAAGAAAACAGCAGATTTGTGAAGGCGGTTCGCAGCGCTCGCTACGCTTCTTATCGCTAAGTGCTTACGGAATCTGACCAACAACTTGCTGCAACAGACTGACAGGTGGGCAGGTGCTTTGTGCCGATCATTGTCGACTGTATGGCCGCACCAGACTGGCTGGTGCCCAAACTAACAGCTTTTCCATCACTTTTACTTTTCCGTGGGCGCTAACTTTGCTCTAACTAGTCGGTCGCGCCCTCGCACAGCATTAAAGTTTTAGTGAAATGTCTGCTCAAGAGTGCGCAGTCAGTCAAATATCCCCCAGCTAGAACCGTGCATTGCAAAAATAACTGCAACTTCTGCAACAAAATACGGCGATACTCACATCTTCCATGATAAAGGACCAAAACCCGTTATGTTCCCGTTAAGCAGCCTAAACTCCCTCGATCTCGCCCTTATCTTCTCCAGAAACGCTTCTCTTCTCCCCTGCTGTCGGGCAGCTGACACATGTCCAACGGCGCACTTTTAATGAAGCAAATAAGGAACTGTGTCGTTAGTGTCATCTGCCGCTGGCGTCGTTTTCCTCTTTCACCTCGTAGAAAAAAGTTCGAAGAAAAAAGTTTGGTTTCCGGTTGAGGTCTCTCTTACACTGTTGAATCGCTTGAAAAAAAGTGTGTGTGAGGAGGAGCAACGCGGAGCCGCAGCCTGCGTGTGTGTGCGCATCATCTGAGGGCATCCTCATTCAAACTCAGCACCGGGACCTGGTCGCAGAGAGACGTGTGCAGCGCGCAGGCTGCTGCGGGACAAAGCTGTGCAGCGCTCTCACCTTCACACAGGTGACATCCCCGCACCTCCACCGCCTGTGGCTGGGGCGTAACGTGCACGCTTTTAAAGTGATTCGTGACTGCACCACTGCTGCGGAGGCCTCTCATGTTACTACACTCAACACTTCCTGGTACTGTAGGTGTGGCTGTTCCTGGGTCTGCGAGGAGATGTTTCTAACATGCAACACACAGATAGCAGAAGTAGTAAGTGCCTGGACTCGAGGAGTGCATTTCAGTACACGAATACATCCATGTTGTTACTGTTGCTACTATAAGTTTCAGCTTGTAAAGAGAAATGACATGAATGTGGACTTTTCAGTTTTTGTTCTTTATATATTTAAATAAGACCTAAACATGTCGCAGTTCTGCAGAAACCTTATTAATGAGACACATATGGAACAAATCCAGACTAGACTCAAACATCCACGCTCATAACAGCATCAAGTTCGCTTCATGTATTTATTTCTTCAACTTGAGTTATGAATTCTTCTGCTTATAGTGGAATACATTTTTGGCAACTACTTTTACTTTTGACCTTCTGACTGAAATACAAAGAGAAACCATAATTGTGTTTGAATGCTTTCATTTACTTTAATTTTCTGTGGATGATAAATCTTTTTCTAATGTGTAACATATCAGTCACGCACCTTTAAACATAACCTTTAGAAAAATAAACTTATTATTTAAGTTTATTAAAACAAAACAAACAAATATGGGTTATAGAACTATAATTAGGCAATTGACTGCTTAGTATCCTGGCAAATGTTTTTTTGGTAAAAAGACACGAACGGTAGCCTGAATGATCACAACCTGCTCCAAACATGGCTGCTCCACTGGGTCTAGAATTGGATTAGTGTGTTATTTTCATCCCTGTTAATCAACACACAAAGTCTCAGAAAAACAAAAGTAAAAAGAACTTTTATGTCTGTGAGGACAAACTCTGAATTTAGCAGGCAACAGCAGACAGGAGGATGTTGAGCACAGACACCAAGCAGCTAATCACAGCACTGCACATAAGTATACGCTTCCCGAGTAGCAGAGCTGAACGGGGCCCGGTCAGCGGAGCCGAGCGGGACGCAGGTAAACAGGCCAGTGATAATGACTGTCTTCACTGTGCTACGTGGTCAGTAAGCAGAGACTAACAAACCAAGTCAGGGCAGAAGTCTGTTAAACAAACACAGTTGTCCGACTGTGTAAACAGATTCCTGTCCCTATAACATTAGTAGACCCCCAGCCCCAATGAAATACAGTGCCTCTACTGTACGTCTGTCAGCTTATCTTCCAAGGCCAAGGTCGATCATATCACTAGCTAACTGTGCTAGCCTAAGGTCACTGTACTCTTACCAAGAAATGACTCCTAAATGGTTCTTCAAACAGCCATTACTGGCTACAGAACCTTTAGTCATATTATTACTATTATTCCATGCGTTTACCATTGGTTCTTATAATATTAAAAGTATCCCAAGCCTCCGGCTTACATTAGATGAATGGATTTGATAACTGAAACCTTCCCTGACATACCTTGACTAGTGCCTGCGTGTGTTCTACTAGCCTTCCCTCCACTTTTTCCTGACTACATTTTCTATATAGGAAGTTACATTCTTCATTTCTTTTGTAGGCGCTTTGCATATCTACCTTGTTTCTTCTGTGATTTGTTCTTTTCAGAATCTTTCTTCAACAAATGTCTTGTAGGCATCATTTACAGGGAGTGCAGTATAAGAAACAAATTTTACATGGAGCAATTTATTGTGGAAGAACTCAACACAAACCTTAAAGCATTTAATTCCTAGGAAGACCAAGCAACAAGGACTGAAAACGACCATATACAGTCCCTGTCAAAAGTACAGGGAGAACAGGGCTCATACAAGAGAAGTTCAGCATTTCTTTGATGGCCTTATCAAAATATATATATCCTAAAACACAAACACAGTCAACACAAATGATGGAACCAATAGTTCTGAGGTAAATTAAAGTAGATAAAAACCAATATGTGGTTGGATCAGTCCATCACTGATGTCACCAAAAGATTAGTTGCTTCTTGTCATTTGTTGCAGCCTCCTTCAACTGTTTGATCAGCAGATTTCTCTGTTTAATTACCTCTTCTGCAGAGGAAAAACATGTTGGGCTGCGTTAAGGTCCAGTCAAAAACCTTTGACTGTTTGCTACTCCCGATCACGTAACACCTCTAATTAGCTGGACTGGTTTCCCCTGTGCCTCCCCCTGTGTAAGATTGCCTGTTCTTTTCCAAAAGCAACTCTCCACCCCTGAATGTTGCCGTGGTATTTGGATCCCTGCCTGTTTTCTGACCTACCTCTGACTGAACCTTGTCAGCTGAATGGTAAGTTTTTTTATTCTGGTTCTGGAAATCTGTTTGGCTCTAGACTTTTGTTTATTTTTTATAATTCAGTATCAAACCGAGTAAACAGGAAACATGGACATATACAGTAAATGCACAAGTAGATTTATTAAAACACGTGTGGAATTTGCATTCAAACTGCTACATACAGTGTTTAAATAACTAAATAAATACCACAATTACACTCTTGCGAAAAGACAAAACTTTTTGCCACACTTGGAAATGTCACCATGTTAACATTAAATGTATTTCATCCCTGAGATTAAGTACGCTTGCTCTGTTTGCGTAAGTTTGCACACCATGCATCTTCCCTGTGGCTCTCTCTGCATGTCCTATATTCACTGGAACTGCTACCGTGACCCTGCTCTCCATTCCCCAGGTTCCCCAATAGGTGGTGTTCTTTGATAATCTATCATTACCCCTTTGTTCCAAAAGTACCACAGTGTCAGAGACGTTCTTCCCTGAGAACAAATAGCAAGCGTGCGGTAAAGGAAGCTGTCCTCCTGCTAGGAAGCTGGACCCCATAGCTCATTTGTGCAGCAGCTTATTGCGACTTATATCTAAGTTACATTTCAAAGTCATGTGAGACCTCGTCAGTCATTTTAGCAAATGCCCCTGAATGACATGAAGACACATTAATTATGACAAATACAGGTCAGGGAGGGTGACCTGAGGGTGAAACCAACAGTCTACATTATTTCATTTAACCATAACCTCATCATGTCTTTATCATTGTAACCATGATGAAGAGTGTCACATCAAGGGGTTAAGTTAAGTCATTCGAAGTCTCATGGTGTGCAGCGTTGTTGTCAAGAGACACTCCTATGGGGTATAAGAGAGGGCAGGCGCAAGGGGTCTATATGGGTGTTTATGTTGGAGGAATATCACTGATGGAATACTATCCTGACAACAGGTGTCATTCTTCACTCTGTGAGAATCTGCACTTTTGTTCTGTTCGATTTTGGCATATTCAAAACGAACAGTGCTTCCTAGGTGCAGGCTGGCTGGACGTGCAGTCAGCCCCTGGTTCTACAGCATGCAGGTGGAGTGCTGTTCAGTCTCGGACAAAGCAGAACACCAACGGACACATCTGTTCACAGTTGTCTCAGAGCTGCTGCCTCATCTCTTGTGGAAGCTGGGACTATGAATGATCTGGGACAGCTTTCCAAATGTGTCCACAGGTTCCTCGACAGTTTCTGCCACGCTCTGCCTCGGCTCGTCAGCGACTTTAAGTTTGGAAAACAAGGACTGATCCAAGGTGCTGATCCTGGGGAGGAACTGGGCCAAAGCCGGTACGCCTCGATCTCGACCCTGCAGCCGTTGGCGGTGGTTTCCTAGACTGAGCAAGACTCTGTGTTTGTCAGAGATGTAGACGTTGTATCCGTCTGAGAGGATCTTCTCTCTGAAGGTGCAGTCATCTCTGTTGTAGGTGGGCTGGAAAAGACAGAGACATTCATGTGTAAGTCACAAAGAACTGTGATGATGTCTTTGTGAAGATTAGATTAGTAAGCAAACAAAGTTGGCAACAGCACCCAGGTAAACAGTGTCAAATTCTCTGATGAATTGTCACTTTTTCTTTGTGTGTACTTATCATGTTTTCTCTGATGTACTTATTAACTAACAGCAAACGTTCCTTCTTACTCCAGCCTTTCTTCTTTTGGTTTCCATTTTAACTAGTTCACAACATTTTTATTTCTTTATACTGTATTTATACACTGTATAAACTTATTTTTATATATTTAAGACCACTGGATTTTATGAAAACAAATTAGCCTCTAAAAACAAAAACATTGAAAATGACAAATAAGAAGGGATAATAATGACCTAATATTGAAAAAAGTCAAATGTGTGCTGAGCACTAATGGGGGCCCTGCAGCTCATTTCTGCCCCAGGCCCTCCTTGCAGCTTTATCCAGACATGCTATTTGAACAGCAAAGCTATTATATTATTAGCAACTCTGCAGAGACAGCACACAATATGAGTGGATGGAAGATGTTATATAGATATCCAAATCAACAGAAGCACCATCTCGTTGTAGGAAAAAAAACATTTGGAAATGCTGCCGCGAGTTCTTCGACGGCTGTTTACATTGGCGGACTACAGGTAGCCAGAGGCCAAGGTTGTTGTTGCTGCTGCAGCTGGATCTTTTCATTCAGGTTTTTTCACTTTGCAAACACAATCCTACCCTACACCACACCGGACAAAGGTTGACGAACTGGTCGACTGTTTTAATGAATGACTGACTGGCTCGCAGTACTTTCTCAGCATGATTAACAACATATGAAAAGCAGCAGAGCTCAGCTGTGCACAGAAGCCTGTCTGGGGAATCCTCTGAGAGATTTGTTCCAACAAATAGACTCATTGGATTAACAATTTTGGGGTTATTGCCAAATAAAGCGTGTTGCAATTTTACACTTTTGTTTTTACACGGTTGTTTGTTAGGCTGCTAAAGATTGAAATAGTAAAAGAACAATATCATTAGATTTCCAGGTTGGGTGGGTGGTTGTGAGTCAAGTCCCCATATCACCACAGCTGTCTGCACCACACTGAGCCCCCAGCTCCTGCTACACACAGCTCATAAGCAACACAAGCAACACTAAGAGTGAACCAATGCCAGTGAACCGCTGCAGTAAACACAGCACAGACTGATGTATGAAGTACTCCACCGCAGTCAGTTGACTTGAAACAGCTCTAAGATCTACAGCATTGTGAGATGGAAAGAAAATGATCCTAAAAAGAGAGAGAGACTCTTATTCTCTTGTGGCTCAGACTAAGAGGAGCCCAGGCGGCTGCTTGTGTTACTACCTACTGATAGGTGAGCAGGCAAGAGTGAAAAATATCTTGAAAAAAAAAGTCAGACCTCACATCTAGAAGCTACAAATGTAGACTACAGATGCCTGAAGAAATTTCAAAGTTCCATTAGTTGTTCTTAAATCATTCAGTTGATTCTCGATTTGAGTGTTAGTGAAGAAAATAATCTTTCTATATTCTGAAACTTAGTTAAATTAATTACTTAAAATGTTATAAAAAAGGAGCACAATTTAATTTTATTTAAATGTTGGTTTATTTAGTCTATAATAATAGAAATAAACATTTCTAGCTGTAATAGAATTCTGAATACTGGCTCTACTAGTCTACGTTCTAACATTAGATAACACAGTACATTATTATACAGTCTTATTATTATCATGCTGCATTGGCACTAACACTAAATCTTCTGATCTTTTACTTAGTTGACATTTGTTAATATGCTAATGTGTGACTTTTAGCAAACAATAAATAAATAAGTGATTGGCTACATTAGAATTTATGAGACTGTATGTGACTTTATGATTAGCACTTACACATATGCTGACAGGAAGGGTGTTTCCCTGCTATATAAAACACTTACCGATGAATACAGCATTCCATCGCCTTCTATGCAGAGGAAGCGCTCTGTCGCTACTCCTCTGATGACAACACAGCCCGAGTCCACTGGACGGATCTCCAGCAGACCTGAGTCAAACGTTCACAAAAATGAACAACTGAGTTTACTCAGTGTGATTTAACTTGAACATTCCTTCATAATTTGACTTCACTACATTTCTGGTGTATATCATGTTCTATATGGTATATTATAATATTGTAATTTGTGCCATATTTGACATCTTTAGTTGATTAATAGGACTGAGTGCAGTGTCTTATTCAGACGTTATTTATTGCCAGAAATTCACAAACCACTCAGCAGCATTAAAAGTCATTTAAATTATAAGGATTAGATTCAGAAAACTTTATTAATCCCAGAGGGAAATTATTTACATATGATCATTAACACCGAAATGAGTAAAGATGTTAGCCAGCATTATCATGTGCACTGATCTGGAACGAGCCATTTTGCATTAAAAGTAAGCCATTTAAAATACTTATTGTATATTTGGACCTAATACTTTTGTAATTTTACTGAGTACCACTTTACTAAAGTCACTGATCTGAGAATTTCCTCCACCACTGTTTGTTAGAAATGTAAAATGCTGGACTCACTGTGCAGAGTCTGGGCCTCAGAGCCGTGGATCTGTCCATCCGCACTGATCAACAGGTGAAGTCCAGGTCTGGCCGCATACAGGTGCCTGAGACGGACCACCTGGTCCCAGCCATGGTCAATGTGGGGCCCCTGCTCTGACAGGGGCATGCAAACAACTCTAGCATTGAAAAAGACGTTTGCAATAGATACAGTGACCACGAGCAAGAACATGTTTTCGTCAAACCATGTGTGCCCGCTGTGTTGCTGCTTCCTCCAGTTGGCAGTGTGAAGTTAGGTACATTCATCCTAACCCAGCCTTTTATACAGGGCCCTTATCAGCTGCAGATAACCCTCTTTCCTAAAGCCAGTTCTCAGAAGCAGACCACAACACACCCCTGTGGGACATCCAACGGAATCAAAGCTCCTGGTTGGCCCATGACAAGCCCCCACTGGGAGGCCCAGTCATGAATATGCGAACTTCATTTTAAAATCTAACTGTACATTGAATTTTAAAACATCAGCTACGATGCCTCAATTATCGAACACATACACGTACAAACACAGAATAACTTTGAATCTCTCTTTGAAACCTCCTCCTCTGAAGGGAGCGTGTGCGTATCTGTCAAATGACTTGTATGTCGAATGCACCAGAAAACACTAATGACCTAGTTATATAATATGTGCTAGTTGCTATTTTTCATCAGCAATCAATAGAAACAATTCATTCAAAATGCAGAAAACATTTATCAAGTCATTATTTCATAATGATAGGTTCAATTTCATGAAATGAAATACACAAGAAAATACACACTTTATTGTTGCTGTGCCAAAAGCAGAAATATATGGTAATAAAACCAGAAGTGAATATTGAAAATACTTAATAAAAAATGTTTACACTGCATAAAGTGAGTTATTTCTAATAAAATTTGAAAATCTAGCAGATAATGATACTATTTACATATTTGTACATCAGTGATATATTCATTCATTTACTTGTAGTAATTTTACTAAAGTAATACTTTATTCACCACTGTAGTAGCAGCAGCTGCAGCAGTAGTACAGATAGTACTGTTAATAATAGTATACGAGGTACGATGATGCATTTTATTCACACTATGCTTTACCACATCACACAGTGTTAATAGATTAATGTTTTAAATAATATATTTGTGAAATAAAAGTAGTAACAGCAGTGGTATTAGTTGTACTTGATTTACTAGTACATATAGAGGTAGCTGTAGTAGTAGTAGTGGTTGCAATAGTATTGATCCTTTTGTTGCACTGTAGGTTGAGAGCAGTCGGGACGAATGAATACTCATGGTTACCATGGCTCCAGACTACATGTGTCTTACATTGATGATCACGTTGCATAATTATGTTCCTCACTAAGTGTACTCTGTCAAATTGCACGTTTTTTTTATTTGTGAACAGGGTAAAGTCTACAGATTGGTCTGAATTCAAGCAGAACTATGAGACTGGGTCACTGTGCACCAAAGTAACAGACTTCTTTCTGCTCTTGACACATTCTAGCTTGTGTTTCCGCTGCTGAATTTATATACAGGTTAAACTGTACTGGAGAGCAAACAGCAACATTTTCATATGACGGGGATCCTATGTCGGTAAAAAAGTCTGAAAATCTCTGGAACTTTAATATAAAATCTCCTCACATTTTCTGTCACTAGATGGCAGCACAGAATAGGAACTGATCTAAACGGATTCAAGGTGTTTTTCCTTAGTCTGCTTGGTTTGACTTTGTCTAAACACATTTGGACATTTATCATTCTTTATTAAAAATAAACGTGTTGTTTAGTTCACCTTAGATATTAAGCTAAACTGAGAATTACTGAAGTGTGTACATGTTTTAAGGTGAATATTAGACAATTAAATAGAGACAAACAAACAAATCCTCAGACTCCAATCATCAGGTTTCTCAAGAAGAAGACTTAGTGTACGAACCTGTCAGCTGACTCTGCCACTTTATATGTTCTTCCTGCTGCTTTTGTAGGTTTCCTTCAGGTAATCTGTTTTCCCCACACAGTCCAAATACTTGCAGTTAGGTTAATTACTGGCTCTAGATTGTCTGTAGGTGCGTAAGAACGAGCCCTGTGATCTGCACATATTTTATCCCACGTCTCACCTAGTGTCAGGCTCCAGCCTGCCTATGACCCTCAACAAAAGTACTACAAGATAATGTACTGATAGATAGACCGATCCAGACTAATCCTAATCTAATGTGACATCCCTGCACTTTAGTTTATGAATGAACTGTGCCAGAAACTAAACCTCCTGTAAACAAGCCAATGAGAATCATCATGAGATTCATTACAGCTGCTCTTGTTCAAATCCCCACACATGCACACTGATGAATGTAGTTGCACAGTACTGGTGGTATGACACACTACTGTGTACTTCCTGAAAGGTTACACAGCTGTTTGTGAAGATCTGTTTACCGGGTTACAGTTGGGTCCACATGAGGAAGTAAGCAGTGCAGAGCAGACTGAAAGAGCGTGGGCTGACCTGCTGACATTTGAGAAGCGTTGTAATGATAATGACGCTGCTTGAGTCAGAATCAGACTGAACTTCTATATTGTAAGTAGATGATGTCAGGGCAAAACTGGCCTTTGTGTGCAGTGGAAAACCCCACATGTTGCAAATGACCTACAGTCCTCACCACTGAGCCAACTGCTGGCGCTAGTGTTGTGATGGACGGAGGGGGGAGTTCCTGCGAAAGCCGAGGGGCTTGAATCAGACAGAAAGCTGATGGGAGTTAATTGACTAGGATGAGGACTGGAGGCCAGCCACTGGAGAAGTTGTGTGCTGTTAGCTGGTTGTTGGAATGACACGGAGAAGCATGCAAACTCAACCTTGTCCGGATCTACATGCTTCCATGGAGCTCATGGCTTGGCTTTGGTCTTGTTTTGCCCTGTTAACTGTAGGACTGTATATTAACTGTTGTGTGCCCTTCTAAACTGTTCAGTTACTTTTTTGTGAAGCTGTGCTATAAATATAGAACCGTATATGTTGTGATCTGTTGATAACAAGCTATACCACTTTGGTATTACTCACGTTTTTCCAACAGAGGGCAGTGGCAATGCTTCAAAGCTAACTGAAGCTGCACCACATGGGTCACAGAGACAGAGTTTAACAAATCAGAACATGTGTGGTAAGGGGATTCCTTCATGAGGAAAATACTAAACTAAGACAGAATAAAATGTTGTTTTTCTGTTTTGGTAGGATTGTGGGTGATTGTTGAAGTTGCATATTTGCTCATGTCTATTTTACGTCAATGACAAAATCAAATGGACATGAGATGAGCTACAAGCAACACAAAGCAACATGGCTTTTACTGCCTAACTGGTGCAGATTTAAAAAGGTAGAGATGATATGTCCACTGACTCTGTGAGGACAACAGTGACAGACCATGGAGACTTTAAATAGTTCCAAACACTGGGTGTCGGTATACGGTTTTCCAAAGCTAACAATGATAACTAGGATTAGGACAACTTAACATAAGTTTTTTTCTTAAAATGATTAAAATACGCAATCAAAATGCATTCATTCAAGAAACAGATGTTAAATTAAGGTTATATTTGATCTGATGCAAAAAGAGAAATCAATGTCCTATCTGCATCAGCTGTCAGCCAAACTGTTCTCTAATGAGCTGCATCGACATCAAAGATACAAACTCCATATGCATTTTACAGACAAATCAACATGTTTTTTTTTCATGTTTTCACAAAGTTCTGTTGAGGAGACATCCAGTGAAATATTGGATTTGAGCTTAATGGGTTATTATCAGTAACTAGCGACACAAATTGAGAACAGGTGGAAGGTAGGCTCTCTGTGTGTATGTGTATGTGTATGTGAGACAGCTGTGTAGCTGCAGGTGTCCAGTCAGACTGAGTCTGAGGACATTTGAATGCTCCCAGTAAGCACCTGATTTGCCTCTGGACTATCCAGAAACCAGTTTGACCTAGTTTGCTTTACTAATTGATGGATTAAAAACACTGGCAGTCTGCTTACTAAGATTTGAGGCCACTGGTTTGAAGAAAAATAGACTTTGCTGGTTTATTTCTTAGTCCAGAGCCACATTTCTGACGCCCCAGAGGCAAATTCAAACAAAGGTCCAATTTGAAAGATTTAAAATGACGTAAAATGGGCCGGTCTCATCTGTAGACATGCACATTTATGTGTTTGTCATTGTGAGGACATTTTTTGACTTAATGAATTCCCTAGCCCCTCCCTCTTAACCTTATAATATCATCGCACAGTTGTGGAAAGTACCACAAACTCTAATTCTTTTCTAAAGATACAACTTTAATGAAAAAATCCAATGAATAATTGGGAGAATGTGTACACACAGTTAGTTTATGATAATTACAATAGTTATATGAAATATATGGTACTAATAACATCATTAAATGGTTGTTACATACACATGTGTCACCTGCTCCTCACAGTGCCTTTGCATCTTGACATTTTACATCTACCCTTCTCATTTGTTTCCACTGGTTTGTTTTGTCAAGCTGACCCTCACTGGATGAATGACATAAATTGAAAATATAAAACTTTATCAAAATGAAAGAGGAACTTTTTTAAACAGAGTAAACAGATTAGTTTTTTTCCTGCTTGCTAACATTTCGGCTAACGCTGTAGCCTTCAACAACGCTGTTGTTGACTGTGTTTGAAAAAGGTTCAGGAAATAACAACCAAGAAAATCTCACAGAATGAACGTACAAAAGATGACAGAGTAACTATTGTGAGGAACAGTTCTTCTAGTGTTGTTGTCTTACTATCTCACAGGGAGTGACATTGGGTCCAAATGGAGGCTGTCATGTGAATTTGTTTGGAGAAACATGGTCATGAAAGCGACGGATGAATCCAAATAATTTAAGGAAAATAAATAGCAAACACATTACATTTGTTTGCTAAAATTTCAGTTCAAGCTTCCATTTTTTTTCTAAACATTGAAAAATAAGTCCATTTGAGAGCAGCGGTGCAGATTCATGCAATCTGAATTTAGACATCGATTGTAAATTATTGTCTTTTAGCTAAAAAAAAGATAAATTTGCCATTTGTTAGCAATAGAGTGTTAACCATCACACCTAAATCTGACCCTAATATTAACCCAAAGCCCTATATAAGTACTGCCCTGCACAAAACATCTTTTTTCAGTGGAGCCATCTTTACTGTTCTTCTCAAGCTAATAAAACATCAAAACACATCACAAGTGTGTGTGTGTGTGTGTGTGTGTGTTTGTGTGCATGCAGAGGGGCCTGGGAGTCGGACCTCCTCAACTACCTGTGTGTCTACTCAGACACCAGGAAATGACAGCTAAATCGCTTCTCTCTGTTGGCAAAGAGGTCGTTGTCAACTTTCTCTTGTCACGTGCTGCTTAGCTTGAAAGGCTCATCTCACAGGTGTGTGTGTGTGTTTGTGTTTGTGTTTGGTGCACTGTGTGTACGGTGTGCAGCTCTGAGACAATAGGAAAGAGGATGCAGGAGGCTGGGCTCTATCTTTAGGCTGTTTTACAGCCTTTAACCAGGTCGACCTTGGTTTGGACAGATAGAAAGCTGTCATTTCTTCATTCTTTCGGGCAGTGATGAGTGATGTTTTAGCCTGGACTACAGCTTAACGGAGAGACAGAAATACATGTTGAGGAGCTATGTGAACACCTGCTCTGGGCAAGGCCACGGTGCAGCAGATACCCCATCAAAGTGACAAAGAGCAAGAAGAGAGAGAATGGAAGAAAAACACTGACAATAAAGAGATTACATGTACAGAATTGTGGAGTATGTACTTCATGTCTCCACTAATCCTTTACCTGATTGACAACTCAAAACCCGCTTTTACCCATTATACAGATGTTTTTTGCAGGTGGAACTGCCTGCCTTGTGGCATTTAAGGTTGTTCAGGCGATCATAGTCCAACCTGTCTCACTGTATTTCAACTACCTGTTAGAGCTTTTTGATGTTTGCAACATCCATCCATCCATTAAGAATCGCCTATCCAGTGGGAAGCAGCCTAAGCAGAAAGGCCAAGACCTTCCTCTTCCCAACTACCTCTTCCAGCTCATCTGGGGGGGACCCTGAGGCATTCCCAAGCCAGAGATACAGTATAATCGATAAAAATAATAATTATAATATGGAGATATAATCCCTCCATCGTTGCCTGGTTCTCCCCTCTCCAAGTGCGACATGCAACACCTCCCGAGACGTAAGGGGTATTCAGTAAGAACTGATGGATGGAACCAACAAAACCACATCATCTGCAAATAGCAGAGATGAAATTCTGTGGTCACCAAACAGGACCCCCTCTGTCCCTTGGCTGTGCCTAGAAATTCAGTCCATAAATTTTATGAACAGAATTGGTGACAAGGGGCAGCCTTGGCAGTGTCCAACCTCAGCGGGAAACGAGTCTGACTTATTACTAGGAATGTGAACCAGGCTCCTGCTCTCTCTAAATAGGAACATTGTGGCTTGTAGCAACGAGCCCTGTACCCTGTACTATTGTAGCAGACCCCATAGGATCACCCAAGAGACACAGTCGAATGCCTTCTCCAAATCCACAAAACACATATGAATTGGTTGCCCCATCCAGGATCCTGCCTAGGGTATAGAACTGGTCCAGTGTTTTTTACCTATGTAATTGCAGCACAACCTCCGGCCCCTTCTTCTTAAATAAGGGGACCACCATGCCTGAGTTTTTGCCTCTGTAACAGCTGAGGTTGCCGCACGCCTTGCCTGCCGGTGCACCTTAACTGCTTCTGGACTCCTACTAGTCAACCAGACCAGATATAGCTCCTTCTTCAGTCTTCCAATTCAGAGGTATCCTCCCAATCACACCTCTCTAGGTTTTACTGTCATTACTGACGTGAGCGTTGCAAGTTTCCCAGCATGTCAATGGAGTCTCCAGGGGAGGCCTTCGTAGCACACCCTCCAGGTACCTCAAGAATGTCGGGTACTCTAAACTGCCGAGCAGAACATAGTCAAAGTCCTCCTTCCAACCTTCATTTAAGTTGTGAGATGAATCACCTTAGTTTCCATTGTTTCTCACATGGATATTCACTTCGGTTTTTTGATTTGTCCAGAACAAATTAACTTACAATGCAGGGTTCTCCTTTTTTCTTTGCTTTATGTGTAGGAGGAACATAACATTTTATTCACTGTAACAACTTGAGCTGCTGAATTGTGAATTGAATTTTGCCATGCTCTTCGGATTGACATATGCACTCGACCTCAAATATCCCAAAACCTTGGATTCAGGTTTAAGTGTGTACAGTAAGTCCTGATGGCTCTTGATGGGAAAAAGATGTCCCCATAAATTTACAGACTATGCACTTTCCTGCAGACAGACACTACTTAAACTGTCTTGTTTAGAGCTGCAATGTTCTGAGAAGATTTTACCTAGAACTTTTGAAAGAGTATAGTGTTTGGAGTTTGTGCATGACTTTTTCACAACATTATTGTGGGCAACAAGTATTTTAGGCCAAAGCAGACTGTGCTAAAAATGTCAAAAGCTGCGACAAGAAATTGGATTTTGTTTCAACATGTTAATGGTGAGATTTGTTCATGTTTATCAGTGTTCTGTCTCAGGGCCAGGTAGGTCCTGTGTACTTGGGGAAGATATGTGGACTGTTTATATGTGGTTCTTGATATAGCGGTTAATATTTTCACATTGCTGCACACCTAATGTCAGATAATACTTTTTATAGGCAGACTTCACAGAGTTTATTTGTAAAGCCTTACAAATATCAATATTTTGGCTGTGTTTGTTCATGGTCAGCTCAGAATTTCCAACGTGATGTATGTATAGTCTTAGCACTGGAGAATATTTTTGGTCTTTCTTAACCAATTTGTAATGAATGTTAATAGATTAATAAGATGTTTTTAAGAAATGTTATGAGGGATCAGTATGTATATAAACATTTTGGTTAAGCTGAACATTTTAAATATTGACAAAAGATATTTTAATTCGTGATAATTTAAAATAGTTATTTATACAGTTAAATATTTCAGATTATATAAAATGTGTTATTTGATGTATGTCAATAAAGCCATTTGTTTAAATTTAGCACATGAATCAGTTAAAATAATAGTAGGTTGATTTGAGGTAATATTTTTAAGTGTACTTTTTAGTTGCTTTCTGCTATTTAAAACTTCTCAAACCCAACACATTTCATTATACCATGAATACACTCAGGAATACACACAATGCCACATATAGATATTTTTATTGAAAATGTACTGAATAATAAAAGAGAATCTTATCTCACAAACGCAGATAATCACACAACCTTACATCATGATTTTATTGACAACTTCTCATAAGTTAGACTTTCCATGTGCACAGCACATACAGAGAAACATTTTATTGGGTCCCGTATAAAACTACAAGACAGTATAAAATGATAAAAGTAGCTGATACAAAATTGTCATGAGACCACAAGTCTCAGAATCATAGATAGTACAGTATCTTATCATCACGTTGCGATAGAAAATCCCTTAACACAGGCATCCAGGCAGCGCAGCCACGAGGAAAGATGTCACTTCAAAAGGTTGATTTTATGTCATCCTGTGTATGTTTAAAGATACACTTTCTGATGCAGACCCAGTAGTCCTGTCCAGATTTCCACTCAGCTCACTGATGGTGGTTTAACATTAAAGGGTCAGTTCACACAAATAACTCACTTCCTTCTAAACATGTCCTGCAAAACAGGTATTTTTGTTCAGGCTGTTTGCTTCCGAAACCACCTGTTACTTGTGCATAAAGAATAGTTCCTGTTACTCTGATTTATGATGGTTTCTACTATTTCAGTGAAGACCTCTCAGAATGACAGCGTGTAATAAACTAAATATCTGCATGACTAGATGTTCATACGTGGGTGTAGCGTTGTAATTTGGGTGAACTGACACTTTAAGGGTCACAGGTTAGATAATCGGAGAATTTAGGTTGCTGTTGGGAAGTGTGAATCTGAAGCTGTGGTCAGTGTACAGTAGCCTTCCGACATGGTCAGCAGTGACAGTTAACCTTCTGTGAACCATTTGGTCCAGGTAAGCAGAAAGTGTGCTATACCAGTCACAGACTGCTGACTTAGGAGCGACACTGGTTTTGCTTGGACTAAAGCTCAATAACCAAATGAAGAGCCAGATTAGAGGACTGGCCCTGGGTCAATGACAGAGGGCAGAAAGGCATTCTACTGTAAACACGATGCCCACCATGCAAAGCAGTGACACCTGAGAGCGCTGAGCCCAGCTGTGAGCACCAGTAACACCAGTATACCTGCATGTATTGCACCACTGCTGATCAGCTGAGATGGCAGAAAGGAGAAATTAACAGCTGCAATGTAGCAAGAAATGCTACAGGACCAGCAGACGCAGGCTTTTGACATTTATTCTGATCGACAGCTCTAAGCCTGCACAGCTTGGATCAGTGTGCATGTGCACGGGAATCACGCCTGAGGCAGGAATCATGTCCTGAGGCCACCACAGTGACAATTTGCATGATATTTGCTTGAGCCATTTGCAACTTAATACCTAGCGTGTGCGTTCAGTGTGGCTGATGCAATGATGCGCTAATGCATCATTGCTTCTACTGAAGGCACTCTCGCTTGACAGAGCAAACAGTCTGATTGCAAAAAAGAGTTGAGCAGGTAAAAATGTACGAAATGTTATGTGGAATGTTGAAACATATACTTCAAACCTCCAAGATTAAAAAAAAAACCTTAAAAATAAGAGAAGAAGACAACACAGCAAAGAACAAACACAAAACAGGTTAAATGTGGTCACCTATGTTGCACAAGTCTTTTTTTTTAATACCTGGGGTTGTGAGGAGTGAATTTATTTATTGATCACACCAATGCGAGCCAATCCAACACACCTTACACTGTCAGATAGAAACTCCCCTCTGAGCTCTGTTGGCTTAAAACTGTCCTTCCCCAAAAGGAATACCAGCACCTTCAGTTACTTAGAGGTTATATTTACAAAATATATAAAGAAAAATATAGGGTTACGAGCCCTAGCATATAGTACAGTCCAACAGCTGTCCATAAATATTTCTCCCATGATTATCGTTCTAAAAGTAAATCACAGGGTAAAGATAGCTGGAACGTGACAAGGCGCAACTAGGACAACATGGCCACCAGAGCTGGGCTGCAGTCAACTGTAGGAACTTACAGAGAGCCAGAGAGGAGACAAATACAATAAGGAAGGAGGCTGGGAAGTATGGAGAGCAGACTGAGACTGTGCATGGGGTAGCAAACGCTGTGGGACGTTGGAATAAAGCTTGGAAAGTGGGGTAAAAGAAAGGAATGGAAATTGGTCGTACCGGAACTGTGCCAAAGTTTGGATCCTCAACAAAAAGTATCTGTGAGCTTATTATATCTTAAGTGTGCTGTTGTTTATCACTGCACAAGGAAACGAGTGAAGGGGAAAATGCACTTATCTAATGACACTGATGTATTGCCTCAGAAAGGAAGGAGGACTGTGCTTCAACATACTTATCAGTAAAGGAGAGATTCAAAATTCCAGGAAATGCGCTTAATTGTGCCAATCAGTGACTAATACCAGTGTCATGTCTGTGCACTGTGAAGCCACCACCAGTGACCGTGATAAAACCCCCGACATCAACCTGGACTCTTGAGGACTTGGCACAGAAAAAATTTCCACCCTCATACCCACATAGCGGGCATGCAAAAGCTAATTTCAACTGTATTATTGTGGAAGCAAAGATGATTAGTTGGTTGATATTTCCTTGGGGAGACAAATTTTGACACAACACTGGCAATGTAGCAAACGTCTGTCCATATGTGTCCTCGGGCTATCGTGCCGCAGACGCAGCAGGCAGCCTCGTTTCTTCCATTCCAACAGAAACTGGACTATGAGAAATATGCTGGCACAAAGAATCGTCATGTCCCACAGTCAAGGTTACGGTTTCTCTGTTCCACTTCAGCACTTTGACCTTGTCTTTAAACGTCAAAATTCCCCACTTACATAATGTCAAAGAGGATGCCTCTCTATCGCCAGCCTTATAGATCTGACTGAGATTGACGGCAGCAAAGTTCAGAGTTCACCCCCCTGGCAGAGCTATAAACAGATCAGGGGAGGTTGTAGGGATTCTTTGACTCCCCCCTCCTGCTCCTTGCTTCCTCCCCACCATTCTGCCTCCCTCTCTCTATCCAGCAGTAAGATGATACTGTTTCAATTAGGCTCCAGTGCCACACAAAGGAGTTGGTGTGTTGGGCAATCAGTGCCACTTCTGACACCAAACACACTCGCGCCTCATGTCTTCTTATTAGACTAAGACTCAAAATGCACTATTTGCTGAGAATAATAAAGAACTTAGTTGTTAGTCATGAACGTCCCCAGTGCACTGCTGCATATTTTCCCACCAGTGCAAAGGAAACCATCTGAAGACAGAATTTCATTCGGTAGCAGCAAAAATCTGATAAATTAGAAAATGAAAACATAAATAATGCATCTCTGATCCCCCACTCATTTCACCCCCACAGTGAAGAGACAACCCGTCCTACAAAAATACAAAACTGTTGTTAAACATAAATTAAAAAAACCTATATATACATAGCAAAAGATCAGATATGATACACTTGCATAAAGCTTGGAGTGAAAGTGCATCATGTTGGGAGTTCCACCCTCCCTCTGCCTCCATATTGAGGTGAAGTCTATTTATGAGGCCACTAGATCCTTGGCAAGAAATGTGTCACCGTCATGGCGGGTGACACTCGGTTTCCTCTTTTTGTTTTGCCGTTCTTACTCAGGCCAATGTACATCCTCGGGTAGGCCACCGACTCATAGGCGTTGTAGTTGTTGGCGAGAAGCTTCTCCCTGAACTTACACTCGTTGTTGTAGTGTAACTGGAAGAGAGACGAAGCAGATGGTATTTGAAAACGCTGATTGTTCGAAGGCAGAGACAAAACAAAGATGGCGGGAACTTATTTCTTTTGGAGGGGGAATTTTGAGTCTGTATATTGTTCGTTGTGATTACTATCAAACAATTGCTTTATTTCTGACTACAGGACCATTGTACAGTAGCTGTTCTAGTCAGAGATTTGCACAAAAATGTGATTGTGAAATGATGAATGATGAGAGTGGAGCAGGACTCAGGACACCATGCTCTCTGACTGTGCTGTTTACCCAAACAATGTGGAAGAATAGCTAGTGAGCTGGGAAACTGAATTTACGTATTAACTCACCTATGACTCATCAATTTATAATATGCTTTTTCTTAAAAGGTGGTAACTACAAAATGTTATATCCTGGGATGTCCACATATTGCTCATCAACATCCCAGTACAAGACTGGGTTGTTCCAGTTTCTGCTTCTTTAACTAACTAGTTTCAAATAGTGACTAGTAAATATCTGAAATAACTTTGTGTGTTTCAGTGTTAGAAATATTCATGCAATTTAGTGGTACTTTGCTGAGAAATATTTAATTATGCTAAGCTATCTATCCTATCAAGTCAAGCTGATATTACTGGCATATTATTAAGTCATTGTGTGCTTTTAAGGTTTCCAGCACCAGTCATATCCTCTGTCACTTATTATACGCATCAGTCTAAACAGGTCAAACATTAACAAACTAATGAAAGTTTTGACAATACTAGCTAGTTAACACTTATTGACACTGACCACAGAGATGCAAATAACAAAGAACATTTACTCAAGTACTGTGCATTATAAAAGTATACATTTGCTTTGTTCTTAAAATATTTTTATTTAGTTTAAATTGTACTACAACTGCTTTTTGCTTTTCTACATTTTATTTATTATTATATTTGCCATTTAATTGACTTTGTTGAGCTAATTTCTTTTTGTCAATTTTCAGCTGTCTAACTAAACTATAAACAGCTAATAAATGCACTGTTATGGATCAATGACCTGTCAGTCAATAAATTGGCTAAAATTTTCTTATGGTCTATACTGAGTTTGTGACATAAATTCTTCTTTGCCATACAAAAAAATCTAGAACAGAGAATATTATTAAAATAATAATAATTCAAAACGTTTTAAAATAAAACTTTTCCCGACAAAGGTACTTTTGTACATTTGGGAGCGTGTACTAAAACTAGTTCAAAGTGGTAGTTTGCAGAGACAGAGGCGGAGTACTGAGTTTGTGCTCTATGTATTCATTTTCTATATCATTACTTATTCATTTAGTGATTTGTTATTCTCCATTCAGGACAAACACTTCTAATCAAACAAGTTTAACAGTAAGCTGTACAGCAGTTTTAAGTGGTGTCTTTTTCAATTTAATGTATTATTATACTGTTTAGTATATTTAAATTAGATGGTCTTTATGCTGCCAGTCAAACAAATGTCTTCAGTAATTCAGCATTTCCCCATCAGAGAGTGATTGAGAGAGAGTCAAATTTGAAATCTCACTAGAACTTGTCTGACTAAAATAACTTTATCATTGTGATACATGCAACAAGTGAAGCCTGAACCCCTTTTTAACAAATGTGTGTGTGTGTGTGATGAGTGTGAGACACTGATGGACAGCGCTCATCCACTCACAGATCCATACAGCTTCCCTCGCCGGTTCATGGCTACAAAGAGTCCACTGTGGACACCCAGCAGAGTCACCACCCCTCTCTCTACTGGTGAGATCTGCAGAAGACCTTAAGGGGAAACAAATGAAACACACTCAAAAACATTCTGCTGTGATGGAGACACATGTGTTGTTCACACACAAACAGTGACATCGGTATTGTGACAAACAAAGCAAACATCATCAGAAAGAAAATGATGAAGACCATTGGAAACTTTAAACATCTGACAAAGCTCATTACTGAATGTGATAATCACTACCACGTTTTCTTGCCTGCTTGCTTTGTTGGGCAAAGTGTGGCACTGATTGAACCTGCTCTCCTTGTAAATGTATGAGTTTTGTGTTGGGTAGACTCCAAGTGATCGCATAGTACATTGAAGTCACTTTATTTCTGAAAAGACTAGAATGAACTAAACAATTTTATACCAATCCCTAAAATACATCCAAAGAAATAAATGAAGAACTGATCAATCTGAAACGATATATATGAACATTTCTGTGTTTCACAAATCACAGAACGTCCGATGTTGGTAACAGCTGAACAAACAGCAACATCTCTCTTAATGCACATTATGCTGGAAATATGTGGAGTGAGGTTTACTGGACCACACTGATGGTCTTGACAAACTTGGCCTTGACAAACTGATGTATGTGTGTGTGTCTTATGTGAAAACACTTTACAGTGACTGGAATTCCCAAAAGAGATTTTCCTGTAATGTATCTCCCTGCATTTTTATTCCTTGTCTCAAAATGGTATAGAGACAACACACACACACACACACACACACACACACACACACACACACACACACACACGAGAATCAACCAGCTTCAAGTTCCTCAGGGCAGCCTGTCAATTCCACAGCTCATCTTCTAGAACCACAATTCACAGACAGGGATGGCAGGGGGATTAGATTTGACATGTTGGATAAATAAATGTTTTGTTATTCTTCTTGTCTGCAAATGTGAGGCGCTGTGTGACTTTGTCTGGGCCGGGCCGCCGGGGTTAATCTGGTTTGTCTGTCTGTGTGCGCGCTCTGTCCTAACTTTAGGTGCTGGCCTGGCCGCCGGCCTGGATCACGGCGGGCTCTGGTTACACAAGGCGGAAAGCACCAGCACATGTACAGTACGTGCTCAGTGGCACTACGGAAAGACTCCAGATGTTGAGTGATCTTTTCACACTGGCTGATATCACGATTCATAGCATGTTGATATCATGACTATCTGCATCCTGACTGTGTCTGTGTGTCAGTTTCAGCCATTCGCTCTTTATGATTTTTCCAAATAATTCCTCAACCTGATCAGTAACTTGGACATATTTAAAGCGAGTGTTCAGCACTGAGAAATAAGAGATAATAACCTAAATGAGCAGACGTTCTTTTCAGAACTTACTGTTTCGGTTTTCGTTGTGTACTCCCGTTATCCTGCCATCCGGTAACACCTGAATATGAAAGCCGATCCCGACGTTGCAATAGAGGCGCCGCAGCCTTTTAATGCCCAGAAGGTAGTCGCTGTCCCGGCTCACCTCCTGACGCTTCTCCCCCGGGATCCGCGCCAGTGATCGTGAGTAGAGAGCCTCCCAGCGGTCCGCCGTCCGGTTCAAGCCGGGGGCGCATCCCACCAATCCGGTCACAAGTCCAAGAACTAAGACGGTGCGCAGGGCCGCCAGAGAGCCCATTCCGGGTCTGCCTCTAAATGCAGCCTCCCGGCGTTTGCCTTTCCAGTAAAGCGAGAATAAAAAGTAGACGCAGCGGCGCGGCGCAGAGGAGCGTGTGGAAGTTGCGCTCATTCCCAGACCGACAGGCGCACTGACTTCAGCGCCGGAGCGACATTGATCTGCGTGGACGCCGCGCAGCCATGCCTCTATATTTATACCTGGAGACACATTACATCACTGCTCCACACTTAGAAGAAACCTACAAACTGCGTTTTACATTCAGCCACTAAACAGAGCTCCGGCCGGTGGCGGGAGGGTCGTGGGGGGGTTATTGAAATCAAATAATAGCTGTCTTATCTAGAGGCAGAGCAGTGGTTTGTAGAACAGAAATGAATAAAGGCGTTGTTACAATGGAAAAAAAACTTCTTTGTGCGGGGGTTTCATTATCAGCAGCAGAATATCATAATTTATGTATGGGAGGATGTAAAATAGGAAACGGCCAAGTTAACAGACCGTGGTGTCGAGACAGGAGACAGTTCTATAAATGAACAATAACAGGAAAAAACACAGGTCCAATTCAACCAAATGAAAAAAAGCACTAACTTAAGACTGGTAGGAGGGAAATCATGTCCCGGGCCCTTATAGAAAACAATGGTAAGACTAAATAGAGCGTTTGCAGCGTGATAAGTTTGCTGTCATTGTTGGTCCAGACTTGACACAGTTCTGACGTTACAAGTCAAACCCTCAGCCGTCATATGTGACACCCAGTCATGTAGGATGTCATCGTACCCACGTTTAGAACTAAACAAATACCCTTGTATACATGGACATACAGTATGTTTAGTCTGCAGGAAACAGATCCTGAACAGCTCACCTGTTTCTTAGAAAGCGCTCCACGTAATGTGTGCTGTATTTTTTATTTTATTTTTTAATCAAAGATGCAATGAACGTGTTCTAACAAAACTGTGAATGTTTGAATGATGATAACTAACTGGTGTCATGGCAGCGCTGCTTTGATGTGCCATCTTTTCACATGCACTGGTGCGTTGCATTTGATGTCTGATGTAATAAACCAAATTGTTTTCCCTCCTTTATTTCACCACTGCTGGTCTGTATCTCTGCTAGCTCTATGTTGAGCACTAACATTTATCTTGTTCCATTATTCATCTCCATGAGCACTGAAGATCTTTCCCGTCCATCAGCCCACTAACAGAGGAGCCCTTTGATCTCTGGGGTGGCTCTGTCCTGCTCCTCATTGACCACGCATGAAATGTTTTCTCACATTCACATTTGACTGATCCTCAATGTACTACAAAATTGTTCCTTTGTGTGCTGGCTCCATGAATGCATCCCAGACCTAAGAGACATTCTACAGTGGTGGGGCCAACAACGGCTGACATACCAGCAAACTGGCAAAGGACGCAGTGTGGAGGAGCTGAGGCCCTTTAGGATGCATGGACTGAAAGAATAGGCAGTGGAACACTGGACCTACAGGCCTCTGATGAGCTAATGGAACTTAATAAATAAGTGATGGATTGGATCTCTACAACATTAGAGAAGTCCTGTACTTCCAGCACCACTGATTGAATGCTGACCTCTAGAACAATTACCACACTCCTGGACTTCTACTACTTCTACTTCTGGATGATCAGT
>JAUMTR010000017.1:23287613-23309369 GCA_032270685.1 Microctenopoma stevenorrisi | reverse complement strand
GGACCTCCAGGACCACTGATAGACTGGTGGACCTCCAGGACCACTGATAGACTGATGGACCTCCAGGACCACTGATAGACTGATGGACCTCCAGGACCACTTATAAATTGGTGGACTTCCAGGACCACTGATAGACTGGTGGACCTCCAGGACCACTGATAGACTGGTGGACCTCCAGGACCACTGATAGACTGATGGACCTCCAGGACCACTGATAAATTGGTGGACCTCCAGGACCACTGATGGACTGATGGACCTCCAGGATCACTAATAAACTGGTGGACCTCCAAGGCCACTGATAGACTGGTGGTCCTCAAAGGGCCAATGATAGACTGATGGACCTCCATGACCACTGATAGACTGATGGACCTCCAGGACCACTGATAGATGATGGACCTCCAGGACCACTGATAAACTGGTGGTCCTCCAGAATATCTGAGGGAGTGCTGGACCTCCAGGGCCGAAGATAGACTGCTAAACTGAACTGAAGTCCTCTGACAAGAAACAAATACAATTGCAGAAATAAGATCACTGAGGTTTCATCACACCCTCATGAAAACTGACAGATAAGGGCAACTTTGCCCAACTTACTAAAAGTCCCTGAGCCACAGGACTTCTGAACCTTCGGTGGACCCTTGGACCTAGAGGTGGATTGGGTGCGGGATGTGTTGTAGATTGCTGGACCTCCAGAGCAGCCTGAGCTGGCTGGCTCAGTGCACATGGAAGAGTAAACGAGAAGCTGATTCTGAGCTGAACAGACCAGCAGGTCCCACATGTCGCTGTCCATGGTTCTGTAATATCCTGTAATATTACTTTAAAATCAAAGCCGGTTGAGATGTTTCTCTCCAGTCGAGTGGACATTTGTAAGTTATGTACAGCTTTACTTTTTGTTTATGTTGTACTGAAGTCTTTGCGGTTTTAGGTTACATGTGAATTATGCTGAGGGAAAGAGGTTTTGGATTTCACTGGGTGACAGCTGCAATTCAGAGCTTGAAGTGTCTCAACATTAGACTTAAGCATTTGTTGGCTCTCTCATTTATTTATTTCCAAGCTGAGAGACCGTGTCCCTCTTAAAAGTCATTACTACAGGCGCACAACAGTATTTGTTAATCTACTTTGAATCTGTGTAAGTGTGTGCTTGTTTTGACCCAACAGCTCCATCTCCCTTTGCCCTTGTGTTTCTACAAGCGGAAAACAACCATAGAAGTTGGACAGCATTGTGCTTAATTAAACTTAATAGAGTTATTTAACCCTTTATTTCTTTTCTTTATTTCCCCCCTTTTAATTTTCCTTTTTCAAATGTCTCTTAAATTCCTCACCCCTTATAATTTCTGCTCCTATTTGTATTTAAGATGAACACAATCAATGTGGATTCATGCCACATGTCTCCAGTGTCATGTGTATACTAACCCAGGCGAAGGGACATTTCCTCTGATGTTGTTGGCACCAAACAGGTGGATGCCGTAAATGGTTTGCAGTGATATCATGTATGTGAGCTTGTGTTTGACCAGCTGGTGAGAAGATGTGGGCCCATAGAACTGAATCAGGAGCACAAGCTTTATTGTCATAAACACTGAAAAATCTATTGCACAGTGTCATGAAATTCTTTTTGTGTACATATGTACGTATACTAGAGCGTGCTCTGCCTCACTTTAAAACAACATATCATAGCTTTACACAGTGCTGCTGTTAACTGATTTGATGTGTGTTGCGTTCACTGACTGTGAGAGGAGTCTAGTTAAATTAGATGCTTAGACACTGATGGCATATCAAATCACCAGAGGAGGTGGCGATCAGCCTCTGGGGGGCGCTGTTTACATGTGAACACTCTCGCAGTGCTGCCTTGTGCCAATGCTCCAAACTGATTCCAGTACACTGTAAGAGCACTCACTCAAATGTGCAAGTTCTTAGACGTTTTTGAGTTTTTTTGTGTAAAGTAGCTACTTTTTTGAACAGTTATTCACCATGTAAATTACTAATAAGTTTTAATTTACATGAATTATCTGCAAATCCATTGTTCGTGTTAATATGTAATCTAATAATGAACTAAGCCAAAACCTAAAACCCTAAGCAGTAAGCTTCATAATGTCATCTTCTATTACATTTGTAGCACTCAGCAGTGCAGACATGATTCTGTCTGAGAACTTTGTTCTATATTGAGCATGATTAATCTCAAATTACCAATTAACATTGTGGAAGAAGCAATAAGGTAATTTCATTCAATTAAAGTAGCAATATTACAGTGTAAAAAAACAGAGGTAGAAGTTTAAAAAGTGCTTGTACTACATGTATTTCAGATGTGTCTGGAATCTAATAATTATAATTTGAATGAATGTATGTGCTCCTCAAAGGTTTGTGAATTTCACACCAGGAAATTTTAATAAAGTCTTCACAGTCTGATTGTACTGGGATTCATATCCAAACATACATCTGAAATGTAAGTTGTAGCCAAATTTCTTGAATAGATGTAGTGGAGTAAAGGTATGATATTTACCTCATTACTCCAGTAATGTGAAAATAAGTGCAGTACTTGGTTACTTTCCACCCGTGTCACTATCAGTTTACTCTTTAAAATTTTTTTCTTTATTAATGTTGTATATCTCATTTACAAATGTTTATTGGTCATTGGAGGTCTTTAGAAAAGTTCAAATATCTCTGATGATTGTTTGAGGTAAAACCTGTTGTTAATTAATTGATTCAGCTACTGATCCTCTGAATTTTCACAACCTGGCAACCCTGAGTGTGTGCCGATGATTGGCGTTTTTACTGAGCAGCTAATGAATCTTAGTAAGACAAAACCTTCAGCTGGGTGTCATCGGCAGGAAACGGCATGTAGGAAGATAATGTCGCTAAATAAAACCGACTGGGAGCAGGGCCACAAAAGGCCCTAACCTCTCTAAAGTCCTACATTCCTGTAGAGTAATATTAGAGTATGGCATTCATAGCAAGATGTTACACTTTGTGTGACACTCTCTCTCTCGTTCTCTGCTTTGAGAAGGGCCTGTCTTGTTTATCCACTTTGTGGCTCTTGGTTTGGAGTTTAAAAAAAAAAACAACAGAAAAAACCCAAAAGTCTCAGGCGGCATCGCTTCCCAGGCCCCCCTTGGGAGGAGCTATTGTCCAAGCCAGGAAACCTCCCCAACCCGCAGGTATAGAATGACAAGGCTTTCTATGCAGCTACCTATAGACAGGAGCGGCAAGGCAAAAACCTGAAAGTCCAAAAGTGTCCGAATGCTGCTTGTGATGAATTTTGCATTGGCGGCTGCCTTTGTGGTTTGTGCTCGGCTCGACGTTGCAGCAACAGGTGTGCACTTTAACAAATGAGCTGCAGCAGGGAGAGATGGTACAACTCTAAATGCACAAGTGTAACACCCCACACCTGTCTACTGCTGCTCGGCACTGGAGATATATGGTGCAGCATGCTGCTCTCTGTCTAATCCTCAACGGGAATATGGACACTGGGTAGAGAGCAGGCTTTCCCACAAATCATTCTCACGCTACAAGCTTCAGAGAAGGAGTTTGTCCATTTACTGAGTGACAGTATCACCCCAGTAAAGCTCTGTGTTTGAGATGTATGTTATGAGAAAAACACAGAAGAATATTTTCTAAACAAATTGTCCCATTCTGTGTTTCAGGCGGCGCTGCTTCAAAGAAAAACTAAACCTAAAATTTTAGGTTCATTTGACATAATTTTTTTCTAACAAGGTTTGATCCCTCAGTTCAAAAATTATTTTCATAATCCCGCTGAGATCACATGTTAGGGAGTTCTCCAGAAAGACAACAAATTCAAATACAGCACAGTGCACACACTGGTGCAGCTTCCCAATTGTGTTTGACTGCTTACTTCTGAACCAAACAACAGAACACTTAAAAGCCAAAGAAGAGAATGAAGTTCATGAAAGGAAGAAGAAAAGAGGTCTGGAACAAATCATTATAGCTGTTTCCTTGTGTCATCAGGGTTTATGTTGGAACCAGGTGGTGAGTGAGAACTATGAAACAAACAGCGACAAATGGTAAAATACAGAAATCAATAACTTACAACGCAGGCACCAAATAAATATTCATATGTCATATAGTAAAATATACAAAGTACTTCTTTCAGTTTACAGACAGTAGACTATCACATTTTAAGAAGGTCACACATAAAGACAGCGGATCCCGTCTCATGCTGACTTCTTCTTTATATGAATCTGAAAAAAAGTGCTTTGCCGTGTAAAGTCCTCTTTTCAAAAACCGCAGTGTTTTTGTTCAGCACTTCAAAAATATCAATATCACATCATCCCAGCTTCCGACCATTAAAAGAAAAAGAAGCTTAAGATGCAAACTGCATTTACAGCAGCGGAGCCACAGTGGAAATGTTGGAGCTCTGATGAAGAATCAAAAAGCTTTACGAAAATAAAATGAACGTCTTTAACTATATTATTATATTCGTTTACAACACAGTAGCTTTTTGAAGAAGTTTGATGTCAGTTAATAAAAAGTTATATCTATATATAGATATATATTTAAGGTGTGTGTGTGTGTGTCTGAGAGTTAAAGTCTCCTGCATGTGGCAGATTTCATGTGTCCCAGCACTTGTGGAGGACTTTTCTTCTTCTCTGTGTTCTTTGTGTGTGTGTGTGTGTGTGTGTCTGCGTGTGTATATATATATATATATATATCCACAAGGCTGCATTCACTATCTCTTCACATCCTCCACTGAGATCAAACTACAGTGGACTAAGTCCAGTCCTGGGGTCCACGTGTTTAAACCACTGGGTCAAAAAGTGGGCCTGTAAAAGTTTGATCAGCCGTCGGGGTGTCTGACCCGGTCTTTGCGCGCACGGTGCCGCCGCCTCCTTCGTTCCGCGCGGCTGCCGTGTTGGTGCGCGACAAGCTGCCCGCTCAGACTGTCTCTAAGTCGCCTCACCATCTCATGGTCCTTGTTGCCCAGTACCCGAGGCAGGAATAGCGACGCCTTGTCTGTGCTCCGAGTTTTGAAGCCTCGCCGCGGCCGCCCTTTGCCGTTGATGGAAACGTACCACTGACGCTTGGCGCTGGCTCGCCGCTTCCCGTTGCCGCCGCCCCCTGGCGGCAGCGGCTGCTCGGTGGAGTGGTGGCGGGACGCGTAAGTGTTGTAGCCCAGCTCGTGGATCCGCTCAACAAACTCACACTCTTTGTTGAAAACTTCCTGGGGAGATGAGAAGAGAAGGAAACAGTGAGACGCATTTGTCACGCAGGCTTTCCACAGATTGACAGGAGGAGCTGTCACATACACACACACACACACACCAAACATACGCCAGATTCACTGCAGATAAACGCCTCAGCATGAAAACGTAATATTATTTGAGGCCCGGTGTCAAACAGGAGCTGACACTTTCTGGGATGATGAGGAGAACTCTGTACTCACTGAGGCGTACAGCCGCCCTTTATCATTCATGGCCAGATATCTGTTCGAGAAAAGCCCTTTTATGGCCACAACACCCACATCCACTGCGGTGATTTCCATGATGCCTGCAACACAGAGAAACACGCAACAGTTAAGCGAGGCAGCACATTTCTTTAGCCTGTTAATCAATCACGCTGGATGGAATCAAATCGTATTCAAATGCGAGATAAACAAACACGCGAATAGGTTCTAATGAATTAATTTCCGCTTGTATTTGTCGCCTCTTAGCGCCCTATTCAGTGGTATTGACCTTTTTTTAATCAGTGCTTGATTAGTCAGTGTCCCACTGAGCAGCTGCAGAAAGCCTCTAATGGTCGCTGATTAGATGAATACATCCGTTAGGAGAGAGCATTGTCCCGCTGGATGGTGATACTTCTACTGGAGATTAACTCACATGTGATAGAATTTCACACAAAACAAAAACGTTGCTGGCCTCCAACGCAAACTTTGCTGCGTAAAAGTGACGGCTCCTGACTGACTCCACTAATGCAAACACACCGCATTTAATGATGCACACTTTCATACATCTGAAAATCCCAAGCATCCGAAACATGAAACTTACTGTCATTTATTTCATTCCACCAATTTGCATATAGAGCAACTTCCATTTAACGTGACCCCACATGTTTAATCCAGGTTCCCACTCCTCAGATCACCGTGTGTCATGTCGCGATAGTTTTTGCGTAATTTAGTGCCCCCCTCGCTGTGCGTAAATACTCACTTAACGGGTTGTTCTCCTCCAGCGATCCATCTATTTTCCCGTTCGGATGGATTTGTAAATGATACTTAGTAGCGCAGTAAAGTTTCCTGCGCCTCGGCGCTCCTCCGAGGTGTTCATACACTCCTCCGCGGCCCCCGGCGTCCCTCCGCTGCCGGGGGTCGCAAGCCTGGCCAGGGGCGCAGCGGGCCCGGGAACTAACGAGATCCAACTGGCTCAGCAACACCAGCAGAGGTAGCATCAGCATTGTGGCATGGCCGGGGAGTGACGACTGTGGCGAAAAAACGGAGAACTCCTGCCCCTTGCTCTTGGGGTCCCATTAAAGTGTCGGGCCCCCAACACCGGAGAGCCCCTCCACTGCGTACATCCGAGCACGAGAGACGCCGCTGACAGGATAGAGATGTGGGTCCGTTCCTCGCCTGTGCTTCTTCTGCGGCTGCTACTGGAAGTCCCTCCTGTGGATGTGACTGAGAGCCTCAGCGCAGACTGAGCGCAGATATAAAAGAAGCTTGTGGCGACAATAGGCTGAACTCCGACCAATTGATACAAAGGAAAGGGGGAGGCAAAAGGTATCAGCCCTGTGTGAAGTGAGAGGCTGCGGCGTGGATAAAATTACACAGTGGCTGAGTGCGGTACAGCTCTCTCCTCTGAACTCCTCTTCTGGAAATATCCTAAAAGAGCAATTAGACATCCCAAATTATACAGGAGGGCTGAGCCTGCGTCAGGCACAGCAACAGGTGAAGACTGGATCTGGGCGTCCTGAGAAATAATTAATCTACCTTCATCCTAAGACAACCTTACACTTTGTCAACTTGAGTCATGTCACATCACAGTCGGGAGCTTCACCCTGCAGATTTCGTTCACCTACACTTCCAGATCTCTGCTATCTGAAGCGTTCTGAAGGAACTGAACATGTTGTGGGTGGTCCACGTTTATTTCAGGTATACATACGTTAAACCAAACCACAGGTGCTGGCCAGGAGTACCGAACTCCAAATGAAGTTTGTTTAATTAGTAATTTGCTTTGCGTCAGAGCTGGTGCTGGCAGCACAGTCCTACGAGTGACGCAGATGTCCACAGAGCTCCTCCAGAGGTGGGGACAGGCAGCAACTGCAGGTTAACCTGGTGATCAAACCCCAACTTCTTCTTCTTCGTCTTATTTCAATCAGTTAAAAGTTCACAACAATCTTTGTTCTCAAATGTTTACATGGCTCATTCCTCTTTCTGACCTTTAAGCATTTCCTCCTAAACGCTATGAGTTGTTTCTGCTGAAGATAAATGAACGCTCTGTCACAGGGTTCGCTCCATGTGCGCCTCACACCAAGGAAGCTCTCGTGTGCGTTATTCTTTATCCTTCGCCGGAGCAATGGATTGTCCCAGACTTTTCCCATCCCGATGCCCTGGCTCTGGCTAGGCAGCAGCCGGTGGGCGGAAGAGCAGCAGGCTAAATGACTACTGCCTAAATTGCTTCCATCTTGGTCGCATTATGGTTTGCATTCTGGTAATTAGCACCATCATCTACAAATCTCTCTGCCCTTTGGCGCTGCTCCACTGCTGCTATGAAGGCCTCTGCTGAGAATCCCCCAGAGAGTCAATGGTTAATTTGTCTTCCCCTCCCATACATCACCCAGCGAGCTGCCTCTGTCACTTTATTTACCTCGATGATCAGAAAAAGGCAGATCTTTTAATTACAAATGTGTGCACATTATGCCTCAGAAACCCCCTCACAAGTCAGACAGCACACCAAAACATCAGCCGGGGCCGTGTGTATCAGAGGTTGTTCTGGTGGCCATTTCTAAGTGAGACGTTCTTGATGTGGTTAAGTGCTGGAAGAGGGTGGAACCTTAGATGTGGTATGCTGTTTCTCTCAGAAACTATTTTAATTACGCTCCCCTCCACGCCGCCCACAAAGCATCCCAGCAATAAGCAGGGCAAACGCTCTCAATTTGTGAAGCGCACACACACACACACACACACACACACACACACACACACACACACACACACACACACCTACCACTTCACATTAGGACATCTGTGTGTTGTTGCTTATAATTTTACAACGTTAAAACTTCTATCATGACACACACATTTGGGCCTCGTTCAGACCTTGTATCCAGAAGGATGAGAGACTATTCCAGTGTTAGGGTTTAACACAGTTTATGAGGAACGCATGAGTGTTCCCTGCACAACGCTTAAGAAAGTCCAAATTGCATAATTTCAGCAGTGGGATGCATCTTCAAAGGTATTTTCATGGTTTCACAGACGTCTACTTTCTGGCGGACGTAGGCCAACATTTAAATCTAATGTGCGCCCAGTGGCAAGACTGCGCTGGTGTTCATGTGTTCCCCCCTGAATCGTGTAGAGGTGGCTGCTTGGGTTGGCGCAGTCAACGACACAGTGTGTGGAAACTCTGCATTTGAATGTTGGTGTCAGTCTGGGCAAACATTTAGCATTTCTAAGCTAACAAAGGCAACCAAGTGTTTCTACAACTAAACTGCAATCACAAATATGTTTTTGTGAGGAACTTAATTGCAACCAGATTCCCTTTTCTATGAGCATAATGAGGACATGGTTACTTCTGACAAAAGGAAAAACAATTATCAACAGCATTATTAAAATTGTATAATTGGGTTCAGGCACTCACAGCACTTGGTTAGGGTCAGAGAAAGATTTTGGTTTAGTTTAATAAAATAATAAACAGTTACTTCACACACGTCTTTATTAACAGAAAACACAATCTTTCTCTAACTCTGAGCTAAAGTGGTGTTTATTGCCTAAACCCGACTTTACAGGCAACTGTGAACTCAGACATTGGTCTGTGGTTTGTCAGTCCAGCACAGAATACCATCTAAACCCAAACATCCAATCCTCAATGACTGTGAGGCGTCATTCATTTATTCGCATTCAAAAATACATGTATCACAGCATAAACATAATATTTATCATAATCATATCATATATAATTACATATACATATATACATTATAATAATTTATAAGAGGAGAAAGAGGACATATGACATTTATAACAAAAGTACTCTTAAAGATTCTTCTGTGTACCACGGAGTAATGTATGATAGAAGCCTGGTTCCATCAGACATCACATCTAAAAAAATGCACCTCAACGGGCAGTAAAACAAGATTCATTTAGACAGTGTACAACTCCAGGATCAGGTTCTGACATCTCAGAACCATGCTGACCCTTGATGACCTTAAAGACAAGGTGCAAACGTCTCATGTGCCGTTAGGGTTGGGCATCTTGATTTCTTCTCAAGAACACGGAGAACATTTAAGGACAGCCGAAGGGAAAAAAAGATTTATGCTCAGCCACAGAGTAAGAGAAGCACTTTGATGCCATGGCTCGGCTAAAGCCTTCAGAACCTTGTCTGAGTTGGTTGGGAGAGGCAAATCGACTGTGTTTGGGAGCTTTGTCCAGCAATCCACACAATACAAAGTTGACTAATTGGTCCTTCAATGTGGCCAGGGAGCTATTCGAGTTCACATTACACTGCAGCCTTGCATTCCTAACCGCCTCCCAATGTGGCTTGAGTGATCAGATCCCAGCACGTTCTCAGTGCATTTCGGCTGCATTCACACCTGTGCTTAGGAGCAACGAGACAATGAGAAATGCGTTTGCCTCCAAAAGAAAGAAAAAACCTTGGGCCAGTTCTCGATTATTTACCCAACTGGAATATTTCCATCCAGTCCTTTGGCCATCGTCCACTTGACAACTGAATCCAAACCAAGCCACATGAAGTGCTCCAACACAAAACCCCAAAGCATACATTTTAACTTTCCCCCTTTCTCTCCTCCAGCCATGAATGAAAGCAAGAATTTCAGGGCTCCTTTTTTAATTGACCTCACCAAAATTCTACCCCCACCACCACCGCCCCCCAAAAAACCCTCTTGGCACAAAAGGGTTTCTTTTCTGCAATAATACAAAGGTTATTAGCCAGGTCCTTTTCTTGGCTCCCCCTTTTAGTGGAGGAAAAAGGAGGTACCAGTAATCCAGAGCAAATCAAAATGACCTTTGAACCCTTTCTGCTGTACTTTTTCTCATGGGCAGATTTCTTTGGTGAGGCGGTGATCAGAGGGCTGAACCCGGCCGCTGCCTCTCGTCTCCTGACAAATCGCTGCTGAGCCTCTTTTGTCCCCATGACTTTGATCTCACCTGCTTGTCAGGCGCTTCAGAAAGAAGTCTAGTACAGTTCCAGCACACGGCAAACAAATTGGCAACTATTTTATTCTGCTTCCCTCGTTCTCCCTCGCTTTTATTAGCGTAGTTCACTCTTCAATACATGGGTTGTTGGTTTGGGTAATGGTGTTTTCAAAGCTTCCAAGTGCAGTTAAAAGTCACAGTTTACAATAAATTACTCAAACCCCAATTTTTATAAATTCTTCTAATTTGTATTAGGTTTGACTTAAGTGATCTATGGTAAAAAAACAAACAAACAAAAAAACAGGCTCCATAAAGAAATAAAAAGGTCACTGGTATTAAAGAGTGCAAAAATTCACATGACTTAAAGTACAGTGACTTAAAGTCATGTGCGGGATCATCATTATCACTGGACTTGCTGTAGTATTTGCATTTAAATGTCAGCGTGTTTGTTAAACGTTACCTTATTTAGTCATGTTTCTACTCTTTCTCTCCCAGAACATATACAATGGTCAGACCACTGGACTCTGTATTTACACCTGGTATTAATAAGTCTTCTTGTCATCTTGATTTTGATCATGCATTTTGATTGGATCTCATTTACAAATTAGGGAAGCAAAGCTGGTGGTCCTGTCAAAAAAACATGCTGGATACTCTTAAGGGAGTGCTACAAGCTGACCCTATCAAGGTGTCTTCAGGCTACATTTTAATGGTCTTGCTCACTTTATACTGTCACGGGGTAATCAGTGCATGTTTAAATCTTAAACACGCTAGTAGAAGCTCTGCTTCACACAATCATCTTGAATGCTGCAGTTTTCTATCAGGAGTCTCACTCAGTCGTAATGCAAACTGGCCCTTCACTGTGGAATTCACCATTTGTTGCAGGGTTTGCTTTAATATGTAGCAGCAAAAGGCAAAGTTAGAAAAAAAGCTGAAATGTGCCGTCCAAGTTTCTAAATGCTGGCTACAAAAGATGGTCCAGACTGGAACTTCTTACCAACTGTCGAATCAGTTTAATAATAAGTTTGATTCATGATGTTTAGTAATAACGTTCTTCATTCAGACTTGTCAAAGATTGTCTATTTAAATATGTTGTTGTATGTTGGCACAGCCTCACAGAGCCACTAATACGACTGTCGACTCTTGATGGTAATCTCCTGTAAAGGTGTACACGCTGTACAGGTGTACAGGTGTTGACATGGCACAACCACACATTGCTTATTGTAACATATCTGTGTGCATCATAATACCATGTTTTAACGTGATCGTATTGGTTGTCAAATTGGCAGGTAATGATTTTTATTCTTGTCACATCAGACATTCTTCTGTCGCGTGCACTCCGCACATCAAAGTCAAAGCAGATCTTTATGAGGATTTAGGAGAGAAAGACAAACAGCGAGACTTGTCTGTGTCTCCCATGTATTCGTCGTGGTATAAATCGGTTCTCATGCAGAATGGAGGAAATGTGAGTGAGCAAATGCTGAAAGAACCGAAAGATGGCCAGAGGGCAGGGGAAGCCTCACTTTCTTTCTCCTCTTTAGAAAGTGGTGGTTTATTCCATTAGAAGTTTGATGAAAATAACAACCTCTGTAATGTTTTTCTCTATTCTTTCTCTTACACACTTTCTCACTACTCTCTCTTTCTGGTTCTCGCACTGTCACTCTTTGTCTCTCATTCACTCGCTCTCCCTCTGTAACCAGATAGGTCTGTCCTATACTCCTACAGCTCTTTGATTGTTAGCTGCAGGTTTCAGATGCCTGCAGAGTGGCTGCACCTTCCAACAGGCGAATGATTGTAGAAGGATGAAACTCTAGAGGCCATCAATGGCTGAGTCGCGCGCGCACACACACACACTCACACACACACACACACACATGCACAACATACAAGCATCATACACCTACCTACCTACACGTACACATGTGTATACATATAGACAGAAACATATAAGCTGTTCACATTAAGTTTAAAAAGTAATGTAGAAAACATGGACTCATGCACTGCACACACACTCCAGCAGAACAGGTAGTCAGAGAGTGGGAGAGTGTTGAGTGTGGACATTGTGGACATTTATTTGTAAATGTATTGTTTACCCGAGGCAGATCTTGAAAAACTTTTTTTTTTCAGAAACAACAGGTTATTAATCATGTGTATTACAATTGTTAATATAAAAATAAGACATCAAATAAGAAATAAATAGAGTTATCTCCCTGTACAATCATTTGTGGTAGGTTTAGATTTTGTTTAGCTACATGTACAGGCACTCAGCATGATCTATTTTGTTTGCTTGCAGATGTGGCAGGACAATGCATGAGAAGTCGTTTTTGTGTTAAATCCCTTAAAAAATGTTTGGCTCATTTTGTGAAAACATCTGAAGTCAGGACTGACAAGTGTCACAACTACACCTGTAAAAATAGAATGAGGAAAAGCTTTTAACGTTGAAAGTCCCTCAGTGGAACGTGTTGACCATATGTTTACCATTTAAAAAGGGGGGGTGGGGGGCACAGCGTGTAACATTTCTGCTTCCAGTCTTGCAAATATGAGGTTTTATTGTTTTGACTTTGTTTTCTGCCAGCATAAATTAAATATGTTTGGATAAAACACACAATGTTCAGATTGCATTTGCAGATTTACTGTTAGCTGAGAACATTTTTAAACTTGTAGGATTTATCAGTTATGGAAATAATCATCAGTCTACTATACAAAACAACATTTTCAAAATTGCTGATTAAATCTACATTATATCAATTTAATCAAACATTATCTTACACTTAAATCTGATGCTACCACATAGAGGCACTCACATAGTCTGTGCATTTCCTCACAGCGTCGGAGCATGTGATGGATGACTGGATGCTCCCTGTAGCTGACAGTGATGAAGCAGCTGCTGTAAGGAGCTCATTTGAAATTGAATGTTGTCTCATTTCCCTGTGGTATCGGACTATTGAGGACAAACCGCTGGTGCACCACAGGGGGCGCTGCATAAAAAAGCTGCCGGCTGACTGAGTAGAAGACGGATGAGGTGCTTTTACCCGGCTTCTTCTCTTTATCGGGAGTCATGCGAGCCTTCGAGGTATGTGTAATTGTATACATTTTATTTAGAAATTAAACACACTCACTGGACACCAGCAGAACTCAATCACCCGAGGAGTAATGATGGTTTTCCACTGAGTTTATATGAAAGGATTCTTGCAGACTCTCTGCTTCTTAGCACAAGGCTGCTGTCACTCAGTAAGCTAGTTGGGCAGATGACAGACATCTGTCTTGAAGGTACTTGAGGGAGCAATCTGTTTGCTTTTGTCTTTCAGCTGACATGCTGCTGCTATGTTAATGTCCCTCTAAGGCAGCATGCCAAAGCTTCTTTTCACCTGCAGGCAAGTTGTCCCCCAAAAGACTTTTCTAGGAGGAGTTCTGAGATGTTGATCAATGTCTTTTAAAGCAGTTCATATTTTTAAAATGTATAAAAATGCAATGTGAACACAGTGCCGGGATTGGTGGTAGTGAGAATTGTTTCTTAGGATCAGATGATCAGCTGCTGTCAGATTATGGGGCTTTATAAGAGCTTCACCTTTCTTTACAGGTTTGGTTTGCTCTCACAGCTCTTAGTTAGAGACCAACTGGTGAACACAGTGGAGCATTTAGTAGCTAAAGAGACTAAAATTACCTTTCGGAGGTGGTGGAGACCAAAAACAGAGACTAAAGACTTCACCATGTCTTGTCAGTGTGGGCTAATACATGCTAGTGCTGTTTGGCAGCCAAAAAGTTTTTAAATTTTATGAATGTTTAAATATTTAAGTACTTGGGTTTAAAACCGTATTAATAATAATAATAATGAATACTTTTTGATCCCCTTAGGGGAAATTGAATGAAGAGTCAGGCTGCTGCTTTACTTACATCAATTGTAAAGTGAAAAATAAACCGTAGTTTACTCAGCTCCATCCTTTCCTTAGCAAGGTAAATGTTTCACACCTCCATCTCCCCCAGACTGTTATAATAGTCTGCAATGCAACAGTGTTTCAGTGGGAAGTGCAGTTGCCTATAAGGTCCAGGGCTGGTGGTTTAACTGTCAGTTCTTCCTGATTTTTGGTCACATGTTAAAATGTCATTGGACAAGACACCACAAGCCCTTAGTGCATTAGAGGGCCTGTCTCTCCACTAGGGAATCAATTATATATCAATTATTAATATTATTAGTGATTTTGGTGCGAGGCATCGCCTCCACGTGCTACTTGTGATTTATATTAACCACGTAAGCTTGTTCTAAAAGTAAAATAGAAACACAGTTAGAGGATTATTCCTGCATGCTGCTGAACAGGTTAAAGTAGAGGTGTACCTGGGAGGCCAGTGATGTTGAAAGGAGATGGGTGGGGGGGAGGAACAATGAGTCTGCAGAGAGGAGGAGGGAGGCACCGTGGGAGAAAACTGGTGTTCTGAATACACCAACAACTAATCACAGTCAGGGCTGGAGCAGCATGGTCTTTTATATGTTCCCGACTGCGGCTCCATGATTGCTTTGTACTCACAGTTTCCTTTATAAAATCAGCTGAGGTTAAAGGCTTCCTATGGGTCACTGGTGCAGGTTCAGATGATTTATCATCATTTTCCTGAAGCATCACCTACCTTCCTTATAATTTATGCAGCAACTTTCACTTATAGTTTTCTGTTTTGCTATATCGTTAATAAAATGTAACTTAAACTTCCTGCATCCTAAACTCCCAAGATCACTGGAATGCAGACATAATAGTGTCAATAGGTACAACATAAATCATCATCTGTCTGCTACTGTTAATAGCAGACAGATGTTGACAGGGGTCACTTAGAAAGCCTCAAATTTCACCTGTGTTCGTATCTTTTAATGCATCCTGCCCAAAGCTCTAAACAAGGAAGTCAAGTGTTGGATAAGTCGGAAACATTACAGTAATGTTTTTAAACTTTCAGTGTCCACATATTTATTTCTTATTTCTTCTCATAGCAACTACAGTATGGTTAATGTTACAGGACGTAGCAGTAGGGACAGATCATGGTTACAAACATTAGTCACAGGTCTGCGACAGAACATGAGCTCTGGTCTCCTACTCGAAAGTCAAATGCTTCCCAACCACACCCGCTTTCCCTTTGATACATAAAGGGCACACTGCTTGTATCTAATTAATACTGAGCGCTGGCACAAGATCTGAGTTGTCCAATGTGAACCTCAGCACAGGAAACAGGTTGAGAAAGAGAGAGATACAAAACCGTCATTTTTAACCATGCAAACAGTCGTTTAACAAAATCATCTTTAACTAGGTCCACTAACTAGCTGTGCCAAAGCTTACAACTACCTCAGCTGCATCAACTGAAACTCGCACACAAAAAATTAATGATATGTCTTATTCAACATTTGGACTAAACATCTAAACTAAAAATACATGCTCAACTTTGACTGTACATGCTGTTCTCTGCAGGCAAGACCTCTCATGTGTTGCATGCATCTGAGTCACAGTGAATTGTGCTTGGCTCGTGTCATTTTACTGTGATCTCAAAGATGCTTGGATCCAAAAAGAATCAAGTTATGTCCTGAAAAAGTACAATTCTAATCTATTCTACTTGGATGATCATTTCTTCTCAACAAGAACAAAAATGGCAACAGGAAATCATTTTCTTTGAAAGAAGACCCAGATGTATTCCTATTTACCGTTAGATAACCTTTGGATGCTGAAACACCTACGCATACTACTGACCTTGATAAAGCAAACATGGTGACATCGTCTTTGTTACTGTAGAAGGTTTTTAACTCGGACCATCAAGAAGTGAATTTAGGTGACTGTAGATGCGGTTGGAGCCCGAAACACCACCCTAGAGTATCACCCTTCAAATTTCCTGATCTGATCACATTTGCCAAAACCAGACTGTCTGTGAGTCTACGAGCTGCTTTTCAAACCTGTAACAGAGCAGAGTGGGCAGAACGGAACAACAACAACAAAACCTTTTCACGGCTAATGCAGACCAAAGAGACAGAGGTTGCAGGTGTGATCGCTGTTGGTAGGGCAGACGTTTAAAAGCACTTTTGTTCTGACTGTGTGTGAGTGAATGCTTTCCTACCACACACACTGAGGTGAAGGACTTGAGAATGTGTGTGTTTGGGTAAATACGGTACGAGATGATCACAGAGATTTGTTGGCAGACAGAAGCCACACTCATGTTAACGAGGTCTACATGTACGGCAGAGCATGGTGGGCTGTCTAATGAAAAGCAGACCGGTGTTTGTGTGTGTGTGTGTGTGTGTGTGTGTGTAGTGAGCTGCATACCTCAGTGAGGAGGTGTGACACTATAATGCTTATTATTCCCCAATAAACACAAGGAACTTCCTGTTTCCAGACTTCATGCCAACAGGAAACTCTGCGGAGGAGTTGCTGTCATGTCACAGGTTACACTGATGCAGTTAGTGGGAGCCAACACACACACACACACACACACACACACACATATAACAACACATAATGTGACACAATTTGACATGTTTAATATCACATCTTTGATGAGGAATTGTATTCAGTGTCAGCTAAAGGGGGTGGATCCTCAGGATGACCTGAACGTTGTTGAAAATCTGTGGTGAGACTATCACACTGTACCTACACGATTTAGACGTTTACACTAAGATCTGATATATCTTCACTCCATTTCTGATTAAAACATGCAACGTACCCACCAAATCAGTGAATACAGTGCATGAGTAGGTTGGGAGTGCAGGAACCTGACTGGACCTGCACAGAGGCCTGATCATAACTGGATAGAACACCTTCAGGGTGAGTTAAAGTGGAGACTGTGAGCCGGACCTTTTCATCCAACATCAGTGCCTGACGTCACAAATGCTCTCCTGGAGGAATGGTCAAATATTCCCGGAAACACACTTCTAAACCTTGTGGACAGCCTTCCCAGAGGTGTACCAATACTTTTGGCTGTATAGTGTATGTCTTTGCTGCAACAGTGTGAGAGCTTGGCTGCTAGACTTTCATGCTGTGTCTACAGTTAGTCAGACTGATTTCAAGCTTCTATTGAAAATGCTCTGTTGCTTAATTAAGTGGCACATTTCGCCGAGATCACACCAAACCTAGTGAAATACTAAATAGTGAAGCTAGAACTGTGCAGTAGTTCCTCCTGTGGCCTGGCAGCAACAAGAGAAAGGGGGGTACATGAGTATCCCTCCCCAGGTAACCCTACCTGTCCCTGAGGAGGGAGCTCTCCTCCTCCCTTACCTGAGCACTACACACTGGCTCCTCCATTAGCTGCAGCAATAGTCCTCCAGCACCGCTCCTGCCATTTGTTGGCCCTTTTGTTGTGATACCTACTTAAAATATCAAAGCGGACAGAGCCTTCAATGAGACATCTGAAAACTGAGAAACACTGGTTTTATGTGTCAATGCAGCACAATCCAACAACCCCGCCCCCGTTCGGCATGTCATTCATGCTCTCTCGCTCTCTCTCCATCTCCCTCGCCCGCTCTCTTTGGCTTGCTTGCTCTGTGCAGGTATCCCTCGTTGAAAAAGGCTTAGGGTGGGACATGAATGGTTGACATGGTTGGGACCAGAACAATAAGTTGAGTCAGGAAATCAAAGGCTTTAAATGCAGGAACCAGGTCAAAGGCATTGCCATGCCACTAGTGTGTGTGCGTGTGTGTGTGTGTGTGTGTCCAGGCCAATCATTGCTCTCACAGAGCTGCTATGTACACCAGATCTTCCTGACTACTTCCTCTCTGAGTGATTAGGCTGACCAGACACAGCCTAAACTGCCCTGTGTAGGAGTGTGTGTGTGTGTGTGTGCGTGTGGTCAGTTGTGTATGTATGTGTGTCATTTGGGGGTAGACTGTTTAGGACCTGAGGCTATTCAGGCCAAGTCAGGCTTACATTAGTGCAATGTGTGTGTGTGTGTGTGCCCGTCCCATCATGTCAGCCCCCCTCTCAAGTCCTTTTCTTCCTTCTTCTCCCTGTGAAACTCTTCCTCTGTTCCTCTACTTGGCGACACACACACACAAACCCTCAGTCCACATGCACATCTGGCCTTTCTGTGCACTCTTATTCTTGTATGACTTTTTAAAAATATTTTAGTTACTGTTAGGTTGCCCCTAAAAGTCGATGAAGCTGCACTTTTAGTGTGACTGAAGACACAGCTGATGAAAACAGATGACAGGTATTTACACATTCATCAATACTAAAAAACTTACAGAGATGACTTGTGTTTGTTCAGGGCCTCCTTGCTTGGTAAGCACGCCTCAGTCAAACCTCAGCCCCTTGGCTTTGCATAAAGAAAGCAGCACCGTGTAATATCAGACAGACCTGGAATTTACAGTCCCAACCTCAACTGTTCACACACACACACACACACACACCAATATAAATTAACCTGTCTAATAACTTCATTTTAATTTGAAGTCTCATTGGAAGACGTAATTACAGTGTGGTCATGTTTTTTGTGGGTATTTCTTCAAAGGAACTACTTCTGTTCTGGCATTTTCTGAACCCTCTGCCACTCACCTTGTGTTACGTTGTGTAACTGAATGTACAGTAAAACCAGGCCTAATAAAACATATCTGGCTTTATGTCTCCTCCTCCTTCTCAAATTCAACTTAGCCAATCAGGTGATTTCTGCTGTGGAACTCCAACTTCCATGTTCCCTTGAAATACGTGACCATTCACCTGGTGATTAACAAAGCTTTAGTTAAGTGTGTGAACAGATTTTCAGTAACAACTGAGGGACTTAACATGAATCTATAGATCTCCATTTGATCTCCTGTTGATCTAAGTTGATGAGGAACCAGCATCAAGGTATTCACTCAGCTTGTTCACCGCTAATCCCCCTGTGTTATCCTGGCTTTGTGTGTGTGCGTGTGTGTGCGTGTCCGCCTGTGATGTGGTTGCTCCTGCTCTATTAGAACGCGTTTCTGATGTCTGCAACATGACCTTCCTCCTCGTCACTGTATAGGTGCTGTGTGTTTGTGTGTCCGTCATGCTTACATGTCTGTTTGGTGCATGTCTTCCTCGACAACTTCCTGTTCCATTTTTGACCACATCTGAGTCTTTTTCCTAAAGCGTCAGAAACATTCCTGCTCTGTTAAACTGATCATTTAATGATTTTTCAGTAGTTTAACTAACTTAAATACTTTTGTCCCTTACATGTTGTACACACACACACGCGCGCACGTCTTGATAACGAGACCTAAATGTTGATCATATTGCAATATAGTTCAATATGCACATGACAGTTCCAGTCATGTCATGTATGTACATGAATTTACACACTGAATCAATATTTTCTGTTGTGTTACTGTGGTTATATTTTGGTCCTTGGTTTGAAAGGAACATGCTCCTCAGGAAGGTCCAGCTGACCCAGATACTGCTGAGGATACGTTGTGTGGTTCTTACCTCATACCAACATGACAGCTCTCCTTCCCATCAGGCTCAGCTGTACAACGTGTTCGCATCACGTCATTTCAAACCACAATCACACACAGAGCTACGGGAATAACCTTTCGGCTCAACTGTGTAATGCTTTGTCAGAGAAATGAGGAGTTTCTGACACAGATCTCTCTTTCTGACAAATACCACACCACAATATCAATATACTTGTATCTAACACAGATTATTACAGTTACGTATTATTAGTTACATTTTACTAAACATAAGCTAAAAATACAAACCCTCAGTATTAGAAGACAGATGATGACGTATCTTGTTCCCGTAGTGGTGTGTGTTGCATTCTTACCTCACCTCACCTCACACCAGTCGATATCTGTGCTCAGACACTGCGCGTGTGTGTGTGTGTGTGTGTTTTAGCGGGGGGGCGTGGTGGCTTGTTTGAAGTTGCTTGCTTGTTGCGTCTGTGTGTGGTGAGACAGACTGACAGACACACAGACAGACAGGGATGGACTGACACACTGTGACAGGCCAAACAACAGGTGTGTCTTTTGAACGTAACCCGCCGCCATATGAACGCCCTCTTTACCTTTAGCCCTGCTGATTCTTGTTTTCATCAGCAAAAGAAAAGAGTTCTCCTCCTCTGTGTCGCTGGCTCTTTCATCTGTGGAAGAGACAGACAACCCCTCTCTCTTTGACTTTATGTCCGTCCCTCCTGTCTCTCTTTATTCATGCTCTTGTTTCTTTACTTAGTTATGGCTAGGCCAGGGCCGTACATCGCTGTACCCTGTTACTAAATGTCAGCCAATCACAGACCTCCACCTCTGCTACATACGGTATGATGGAGCTCCACCCTGCCCACAGGAGACCAGCATACTGCCATCACGTGTTTCCAGGGGTAGAAGAAGTACTCAGGTAATGCCACAGTGCACAAATACTTAGACATATTACTAATGGGACTGAAGTGAAGCTACAACGTGTAGTGAAGTAAGTTGAGTGCTGATGTTCTGGTCTGCATGGATTTTACAGCTCTCATTTCATCATTAATGACATATTGTGTTTGTTATGTCACAGTTTTGCAGCTGCTTGCTGGGTCAGTACTGAATACAACTGGTAACAACTGGATCTTCAGACTCAAGGCCAGAATCTTTACAGAGCACACACTGGCCTCACAGACGTTTGCAGGCTGGAACACATCTGGTCCAACTAGGTCTGACCAGTCATCACCAAATAAAATTAATAACTGACTCAAAAATTGTGCTGCTGCTTTATGGATGTATTTTTAAAGTTTCAAGGGGCGGGACCATAGGGGCATTGGCCCCATCTGAAATCTGATTAGCTCCATGGAGTGCCCCTGTCCAGTCACTCATCAATCAGGCCTTTGGTCTGAGAGCAGTTAGACAGATGTAATTCCAAACCTAAACACTAGTGGTGCTTACGAGGCGAATAGGAATGTCAAGCATCAACAAGGCCAACAGAAGAAGAAGATTAAAGGTAATGGCCTTAATTCATGGTTGAAGAGGGTTAAGTGCTGAAATTAGAACTAAAAAATTAATTTCATTCAGTCATTAATTCATTCTCCTGGTCACTTTTCCTCATATCAACAAGTAAATCTAATCTAATCTGGACCAGCAAACCAAAAATGCTTTGCATTGGTTAGAGGAGTACTTGAATAGAAAGGGGAAAAATAATTCCACTGTCCTGTCCTGTCCTGTCCTGTCTCGTCTTGTCCTCTTCTGTCCTCTCCTCTCCTCTTCTCGTCTCCTCTCTTTTCCTCTCTTCTCTACTCCTGTTCCGTCCTATCCACTCATCTCCTTTCTTGATCTGTCCTGTACTCTGAGCCCAACACTAATGTGCAGTGATTGTTTTGAATAAACGCCTTTAGACGTAAAAGGTACTCTATTCTTCTTGTGTTGTTATATGGTGAAGCACAGCAGCTGATATTTACGTTCTACGTTCTACGTTCTACGTTCTACGTTCTCTTTACACTCGTTCTCTTGGTAACATCATCCAATCCCATGGCTTTTCATACCACTCTTACGCTGATGACACACAGCTTTA
>JAUMTR010000017.1:23270727-23286098 GCA_032270685.1 Microctenopoma stevenorrisi | reverse complement strand
CTCATTACGTTGTCTAGCACTAAACAATTCCTATGCATGTTTTTGTCTTGACGAGTTAGGCCTTATCAGGGTGCTTTATTGTAGTATCTCAGTTTTTGCGAGAACTAAATGGTAATTGCTGGTGTCTTCTCCATGTAAGTCGCTTTGGATAAAAGCGTCTGCCAAGTAAAGTAAAGTAAAGTAAAGTAAAGAGTGTCAGGGGAGGTGAATTTCCTCCTGTGGGACAATAAAGTTCAGCTCTGAGATGATCTGATAAAAAGTAAAGGCACATGTGTAGTGTTGGGCTCTGGTTAGGTAACAGAGTGTGAAAATGGAAATGACAGGCTTCGCCAGCCCACACTGGGCTGGTCAGCTTGCTGGAGTGGTCTCAGGGAGCTGACATGAGGTCCAAATTGTACGGCAGCCCACGGGAAAGCTTCAGGTGCGTTGGTATGTTAGTGTTCGAACCTGCCATTAGTGTGTTGCTACAGACGTCACTTCCTTACTTACCCTCATACTGATCTTCAGTTTGCAGAGTAAACTGCTTTATTAATAACAACGATGATATGAAATGAATCAAATCAATGTTTATATTAATGTAGATCACTTCTGAATGAATAAAGGATGCTGCTGTCTGCCTCACTGTCTGCTCTGGTCTGTAGCAAAGTGGAATCTAGTATGCAAAGCTGCTGTGCCACCTAGCTTTATTCAGGACACACAAACACGCGCCTTACATTTAGTGCGGCTCCACCAGAGAGTAGAAAGACTTGCTGCTTGATGCTCGTGACTGCTGAGCAATGTCTCTAGCTTTACTGTCTTCTTCCAGACTGGCAGTTCAGTCTTTAGCCACCATATAACCACACTTTTTTTTCATGGCCAGTGTTCACTGAGTGATGCTTCTGCTCAACACTCAACGTAAAACAGGATTTCAGAAAACAAGCTGCGGAAGAAACTGACATGCGAGGAGGAGGTGAACATCTTTCACTTATTGTGACTCACATTAAGTTCATCAGTAAAATAAGTTTTAATGTCAGAACCAGCAGCGTCCGCTCTTCCCTGTCTATGAGGCCCACGAAAACAAAACCCACATTATGGCTATCCCAGGTTGGACCAGATCCGTTCCAGTCTGGGTCAGTTGAAGCTGCCAGTGGGCAGATAAAATCATACCGTGAGTGAGATGTAAAGACTCTAATCTGAAGTCATCCCTCAGCACACTCTGCAGTCCTGCACACTTCTCCATTTCAGCGCAGCTGCTGGTCGCCATCCATGTTTGTTTTGGAACACGCGACAGTTGGCGTTGTGTGCGGGTGTGTGGTTTGTCTAGTCTTTGTGGTTTTCAGCTGGTCTCTGAGTTTGTCCCCAAGCTTTAAGCAGCTGAAGAGCCAGGTATTTGTTGCTCAGGAACTGATCCAGATCAATTAGTCAGAGCCACAGCAGCAAATAAGTGTTGTATGTCTGCTAATACGTTCCTGGTGAAGAAGGTGTGTTTCACCTGCATTCTCTTTTACAACAGAAGCTTTTTCTTGTTGTAAATGTGTTAACTTTGAGATAAAAGTTATACTTTCCAGAAGACACATCTGTGAAGGTTCTCAGCCATCCAGGCCATGGTTATCTCAAAAAAGGTTTATCCAATAGCAACTGGACTTGTTAGAAACCTTAACAAGTCCAGTTAAGGAAGACACATCATATGTGGAGAGAAGCTAAAATAATGCATGACTGCTACATGGATTTATACTGCAGTGGTTACATTGTATGTGGCTCATGAAGCATGAGACACCACATAGATCAAACACCACAGAGTCCAGACCTTGAGATGTGCTAGAGAAGATGTTATACACTGGACAGTGCCATTATCTGACATTTACTGTAGTGTGAAAAAGACTTACGTATGTGTTCTCTTATAAATGTGAATGTAATGTAAATCTTAAGACCCTAAATTCATTGTACTGGATTGTTTGCATGTTGTGTACAATACTTTGACTTAGAAAGTCAGTGTAAAATGATTTGTTTGCATTTTTAAGAACTGAATTTATAAATGACTTGAAAACCATCCAGTAAAATAAACAAAGACAGATAAGAATTACTTCAGAAGTTTGCAAATAATGTGTGATGGAAAAAACTTAACACTCTTTTCAAAAAGCAGCTTTGTGATGTGTGTGTGTGTGATTAGGTTGGAGACACACTCTTTCAGTAGGTGACACCATGCGAAGGTTCAAAGATATTCCACCTGCAGCAAAGTTCAAAGCTCTTCCACCTGCTGTTGATCCCACTGTAAGGAAATTGGAAGGCCCGGCCTGATGCCAAACCACAGTCGGGTGTGGGGCACTACAGCAGCTGGATGTGTGTGTTTGGGGCTGGAGGGGCTTTGATGATGATCTCCTATACTACACACACACACACACACACACACACACACACACACACGCAGGTCAGTGTTTTCTTGGTGAGGTAACACATTCTCCCAAGATAAGAAGATGGCCTGTCAGTGACTTCTGTGACGTTACTGTGTTGTCTAATTATTTAGTGGAGGCCAACATGAAATGCTGTCGTGTGAACAGAACAAAGGCAGGCTGAGCTTCAGTACTGAACCATATCCAGGACATTCGACAATAATCAGAGCGGGGAGATCAGCAGGAGAATGGATGAATTTAGAGACCAAAGCAAACACTGTCTACCTGCTCAGAGATGGAAGCAGCGGTGGTTCAAGAGCAGTTAGTTCAAGTAAAAGCTTTCTTTTTAGAGAAGTCAGAAGTCTACAATGGGTGCTTCTTGACACCTTCCTCCATGTCTCTGGGCTCTCAAGTCCTGTGTTGACAGAAAACTGTCAACTCTCACATTTCACTTACAGACTGAAATATTTATATTTTGACTTTCCTAATGTAACTATTACGTTCAGCTATTTAATTCTACAGCTGTTTTTTTGTCAAACTCACATTTAGACTACCTGTTTGAATAAAGAATCACAGAAACATAGCAGCTCAACATGAACGAGTCTCAAACTAGTCACATTTTGTCTCTCATTCCCATTTGTACTTCAAACTCTAGTTGACAACTTTGACATGAGCTGACAGTGTCTGTGGTAACGTCACACATTACTGTAAGACAAACATGGAAAGAGATCATGATGTCCTGTTGGAGCTCACACTGGTGTTTGTCTTCATCGTGGAATTAATATCGCTAAAGTGGAGTTTTTCTTTTGCTCATTCCAGTGAAATAACCCTTTAATTTACTTCCAGTTCTACGGGTCTTCAAAATATGAATGTACAGCATAGTTTTATGTATGATAGAAAACCAGTTACCTGTCAGTTGACAGATCTGAGTTTATTAATGCCGTTGGTTTTGAAAAACATGAACTCACATGTTTACGTGTGCACATGTGTGTGTGTGTGTGTGGCCCGGTCACCCTGGAGCACTGAGTCAGTGGCTCTCTTGTTCTCCCCTAATTGATCAGCCGATGGCATTGACAAATGATGAATAGGTTGGACATGGTACACCCTTCACGCTCTAAACACGCACACACACACACACACACACACACACATGGAGCAGCGCCCCTCTTAGTGTCATCACTCTTGTCCTACAAGGCTCCTAACACCCCAGTGGCATGGGAGAGTGAGCGCATCAAACCACAAAAGAACAGCCCTCCTCGCTTCACTGAGACCGAGAGACTACACAAAGGCATGGGAGAGAGAGAGAGAGACCGCGGAAGAGAAGATTCCTTACATAGCTTCCCATTTGTATGCACGGCTGCCGTCAGAGAAATGAAGGTATCCCCAGATATCCCATCCCTCCCTGTCCTTTCATGTGGCATTCAAAGGCAGCTCTTTCCTCTTTGGGCCTATTGAGATGCCACCACCTGTAACTGGATGCAGTGTTTTCTCTCTTTTGTCCCTTGCTCTCTCTCTCTCTCTCTCACACACACACACACACACACACACACACACTTGGACTGTGGGATAACGTGAGTATATGAAAGAGGGAGTCAGTGAGTGAAAAGGTTCACATCTCCCACTGACACAATACCCTACGCAAGAAAGCTGGAGAGATCAGTTCATTTCTATGATCAGACTGCAGTGATTGTTCTGAGGAACGCAGCTCCCTGCAGCAGCAGCAACAGCAGCACCTGCACCAGCAGCGTGGAGGTGAGCTCACTGAAAACGTCGCAACAAAATTAAAAGAACCACAAGAACAACTAGATTAATGAAATCCAGGCCGTGGGCATTTCTGAAAACAATTACTATGAATGAAAGAATGGGTTGGACATTTCTGTTCAAACCCGACCCTAGCAAAGCCTCCGTGCTTCATTTCTGGAACACGATGGAATTTGTGCTACATCTTGCCGTCATGGGCCTCTCTGAAGAAGAGCTACAGGTTGAACCATCAGACTCCTGAATCCAAACGCATTTCTGTTCACACCCTTGGGTCCTGTCGGCTTTGGCTTAGGTATCTGCCCTACACTAGGGTTGGGACAATGAGATTCTTTTTGTTGAACTCACAACAAAACATGGGTTCACTATGCATCCATCCATTATACCGCGCTGACATAGTTGGTGGATCCAAACCCAGGTCTTTCTAATCTTTCTTTTCCCATCACCTGCATCATTCATAAAAAATGAGAATCATTTTAAGCAAACTAAAGCACCCACGGTGAAACAAATTTACAAACAGTCAGGTCGCAGTGGTTCTGTCTAAAGTTCACTGCATCTTGAAGACCGACGTATTGTTTCCCTTCTGCTGGCTGGTAAACTGAGTTTTTACAAACTTTACACAGAAAGACGCTTTGTTCCACATCAGACCTAACGCACTGGCGTTTGGGGAAGCACTAATCTTGATTTTATCTTTATTGTTAAAAAACAAAGAACTAATTAATCAGAATGAACTCACTGCATCACCCAGCCCTAACTGCAAATACAGCTGTCCAAGTGAGCTGGTTAAAAGAAACTGAATAGGTCACATTATAAAGCTTTTCTGACATACAAGCACTTACATTTCCGTCTGTTGTTTTAGATTCATGTGCAGTGCCAAAGCCAACAATTACATCAACTCACTGTCCACAATCCAGCTCCATGGTTGTTCTGTTATTACTGTTAACACACACCAGTACAGTGACAGCACTAAGTAATCGACTGATGAGGATTCCTGCTCAGCAGCCACAGAGTGCTTGAAGCCACTTTTAACCTGCGTAACAATCCACCATCTCCCAAGACTTAAGGTGGGAGACCAACATCTGCTCCCTCCTCAAAAAGGCTCAGCAGAGGATGTACTTCCTCCGGCAGCTGAAGAAGTTTCACCTTCCTCAGGAGCTGTTGATCCAGTTCTACTCCGCTGTCATTGAGTCCATCCTCTGCTCCTCCATCACAGTCTGGTTTGGAGCAGCCACTGCACAGGACAAACACAGACTGCAGCGCACAGTCAGAGCTGCAGAGAAGATCATTGGTTCACCTCTGCCCTCTCTTCAGGACCTGTACACCTCAAGGGTCAGAAAGCGAGCAGAGAAAATCACCAAAGACCCTTTACACCCCGGACACGACCTCTTCCAGCTTCTCCCTTCTGGCAAACGCTACAGAGCTATGTTTGCTAGAACTACCAGACATAAGAACAGTTTCTTCCCCCAGGCGATATCACTAATGAACAAGTGACTGCTGCTGCTGTATAAGAATTAAATACATCATTGAATACATGTTACACGTTACAATGAAATTTGTCTTCTGCATTTAATCCAGCAGTGAGGGGCCACAGGCAGAGTGTCTCGCTGACGAACACACCTGGTATGGGGGATGGGCTGGGTGCCGCAGCCGGGAAATCGATCCTGCTATCTCTGCATCCCAGCCCTCTGCCTTAACCACTGAGTTACCAGGCCGCCACAATGGACAATGAACACAAACTGCACACAACTCAGCATACTGCACTGATACACACATGCACGCACAAACACTGTCTTGTCTTTCTGTCTTGTTATAATTCGCCTGTAATTTGTCTTCAATTTATTGTTTATCATGTAATTGTTTTCTGTCTGTACTGGCCAGAGAAGCTACAAACGACCAGAAGCAAATTCTTTGTATGTGCAACATACTTGGCGAATAAAGCTGATTCTGATTCTGATAAGCATGTCTGATTTCAGGACTTATCAACAAAACGTATGCCTCTCTCTTTCTCTTTCTTACTGATCACTGATAGGTTCTCTCTCACACTCCCTGTGGGCTGAATGTTAGTAATGAGGTGGCAAATTACTGTCTTAAAGTTTGATGGAGAGGTCCCCCGCTGACATCCTGATACACACACAAACACACAGACACACACCATTGCCCTCAGGGCTGTCCTCGACCCCCTGCCAACTGTAAAACAACAATGCTCCAAACTCTTTATTGATGAGACAGTGGTGTTTTTCACTGACTTGCTATTTCCCTCCAGCCGTTTAATGAATTGTTCTTCTCCGTTTTCACAGGACGGCTGATTGACATTTCTCCCGGACCAGAAGCCCTCCAATTTATTCGCAGAAGAAGAAAGGAGGAGGCTTGAAAGGCACTCATCAATGAGTTTGATGTGTTTTGTTGCCATACCACAGCATTATTGTAGTTATATACCATGCAGGAGGAAATTCAAATATATTACTGTTACAGCCTATCATTTCTAGTTCACATAGAAGACTGCATACCGGTACACATATTGCATATTATCATTTAGCATATCCAGCTAAATGATAATTCAGCCTAAAACGTGTTGAGCTACATTAGCAGACATGGTGAAAGTAGCTAACGTTTGGATCCGTACGCGTAAAGACTTGCTGTTTTAACTTGGTTGTGCCATTTTGGTTTCTTCTCCATAGACACAATGACCCAATTCAGCCTGAACTGTATGACAGTAATCTGTAAATCTCAGTTTTGATAAACCTTCTTTCCAGAACAGCAGTAAGACAATACTAATGTTAATGTCATGCTACTCTGGGGTTATAGGTGTCAAACCACTGTCCCTGTGGTTCATGGTTGACCATCCACTATGTCTCACATGCTACAGGAGTTCTCCACCGTTTAAGCTAATCTCTCGTCTAAGTAACAGAAGGCTGAGCACGAACAGCCTGTCATCAGCTGGGTGGAATCCAGGAACCGTACAATCAGTTAGCAGCTGGAATCATTAAAGGCTGGTTTAATTCAAGTAACATGAACGTAACACATGTCTTTATTTTTATCACTAAAAATATGGAGCCAAGTTACTCTAGGAACAGCTGAGGTAATACAAGTGCTAGGAAACTGGTTACTAATGAGAAAACTGAGATCATCACAGAAAAGCATTGAAATATAATCAAAAAGTACAATATTAACTCATGTCATAAAATAGATCACGCATCCTCATACTGATCACAGTACATTGAACCTACTGTACACATATGTTCATTCAGTGCATCATGTTTTCAGTATGCTGAGACAAAAGGTCCAATGTGAAGCGTTACAGAAAAACAAATTACTTCTCGTGGAAGAAATTACTTAAAGAAGTCTCACCCCCACCCCCCACCCCTCTCTGCCAGTGAGCTTTCTCATGGGAAAACTAACACCTCAGCACTTTTTCCTCCCTCTCTTCCATCTTCTCCCCCTCTTCCTTATTCTCCAATAAAGAAGAGGGGCCATAGCGGTGGCGAGGCAGGTCCGTTTGATCCACATGCCGTGCTACCTTCAGTTTTCTCCATTCAGCCTGTATGGACGGGGATCAGTGGAGTGGGCCGCCTGTCTGCCCGAAGGGACAAAAGTCCCCCTGCTAATTGCTGCCACATCAAATAAAGAGGGACATCCCAAATAGAAGCCCTCAGATTGATGGAGAGGGGGGAGACAGAAGAAAAAGGACAGCGAGTTATTCTTACAGCTGCTCGTTGGTTTCACTCCTCTGCTTTTGTTGTTCATCAGCTGACGAACTCTGATTATTTATTAAATGTGTGTTTATCATGTGGAATTTGAATATTAAGGGCAATGATTTTAACCTGTGACATGCATCTTCCCGTATGAAACATTTTCAACGACACTAATTCCAGATGAATCAAACTAATCTCACCTAGAATTAGTTTCAATCCCGTTCTCAACTTAAGTAGAATGACTGGCATTCTTTAAACAACTAAAATGTGAAGTTAATGTCTCAAGAGGATCCTTAGCATTTCTGATACAGTCAGAGAAAATCCGACTGGAAAGAATATTTGACGGGAAGATGAGACACTGTAGTACGGAACAATGCCTAACTCTGTGCTAGGAACACTGATCAGTGGCGCTAATGACTAATTTCAAATAATAAAAAAGTGATGTGATGTCACTGTCACTGTTTTCAGTGACCTGTGTGATTTGTGAAACAACTACATGATAATCTTAAACCTAATAATAAATATAATGTATAATGTAATGTAATTACATTGTAGAAATGTAATGTAAAAATAATAAATATAATAAACGCTGTTAGATTACAGTAAGAACTGCTCCTCCGAGCCTTTTAGCCTTTTTTAGTACAATGTTTTAGTTTGACAGCCCAGGACTTCATGTTTTGGTTCAGTTATTACTGTTGGGTTTTCATCTTTTAAACAGCATTTGCATATACACAGCTGAGTCTGAAACATGATTGTTTTTCCCATTGACGCTTCACTCTATGTGTGTTGTACTGGTTTAACGAAATCTCCATCATAATACTAATGTCATTAGGTGAGTAGGGTTTTGGTTGAGGTCCATGTTTATCTTTTGTTTTATTCCTCATTAAGGATGAGTTTTTTGGAGGAGAGCAGGAGAGACATTCCCAGATTAGTTCTGCCCGTGCGATTGCCTGCTATGTTATTGGGAAGCAGACGGTAGCTGACTGACTGCCTGTTTGACTGGCTGCCCTCTTATTGTCCTTTAGCAACGAGGAAGATCAGTGGACCAGGACCCAGCAACAAAAGGCTTGGAGCCACAGCTCTGTGTGTGTTTGTGTGTTCGTGTGTGTAGCTGTCACGGCCCAGTGATATAAGTGTCTCGGGGCCCCGGCCTGGGTCCTTGCACCGCACGGGGAGAGAAAGAGAGAAAAAGCTGTCACTTCAGAGGGCCTTTTCAAAACCTGCATCACTTTAGAGCAAACAGGCCCTGAAAGTCACAGTCCATATAGTTCTCTGAGCAGTCAAATGGCCTCTGCTCAGCTCCTGCATCAAATGATTTGTTTCTTAAACCCTCCTTTTGCACCCCCTCCCCGGCCCTTACTTTTCTCAACTCATGCATTCCCGTTTTCCGATTGTGTTGTCTTTGTGTCACAGCGAGGCTTTGTTGGGGCTACGGTTGGCTGTCGAGGCTGCGGCACAGTTTCAAAGTGTTTATTGATGTGAAGTCTCCACATGATGTTGGATCTTGTTGTCAGAGGTCACAACCTGTTGGTGTTCCGGTGTGGCCAGAATGGGGCTCCGATCTTGATCCATGCTGGCGGGTCACGGTAGGCCTTTGAAAGCAACAAGACAAACAGATCTTTTTGGACGTCGGCTCATCCATCAAGCGCACCTTAAGACTGTATCAGCCAAGCATGCAGCGCTGTCACTCACAGGTAAGTAAGCTGTTGGCAACAGGAAGCAGGGTCACAGGAGACCTTGGTGTAAATCAGAGGTAGTTTCCCAAGATGGGGGTCAAGACCCCTACAGCGGGTTTGGGGGTGAATCTTGGGCAGCAATATCATTCCAGGTAGGGTATAGATAAATAATGTTGATGGAATCAAGATAATAATTTTGGATAAATCATGTGAAGATAGACTTTTACATATATGTCGTGTTTTGTGAGTTCTGCATTTGCAACAGAGATGGGAAATGCTAGAGCAGCATGGCCCATAGAGCCACAGATGTAAATACATGAATAAAGTGAAATTTTCACGTTTGATTTTCCAACAGAAGAACTCAGCAGTCAGTATCTATTCAAGCAAAAGTACTTAATGTTATAAAACGGTGTAATAATGGTGATAACTACCAGCTAATCCCTGCTTTACTGCCAGCTGGTTTATCTCAGTAGATTAAAATCAGTTAATGAGTTCAAGTAAATATCAGTATTTAACATAACTACAAGTCACACATACTGTATATACTCGATTAAAAGCAGAAAAACTGTGTGCGCTCACATGTCTGTGACTTCCTGTCCTTGTAGCAATAAGACTGACAGTGACAGCGAAGCCTTTTTATCTGTTAAAGAGGAAACTTGTAAGCTCTGGAGATCACACTGATGCTGGCCCAAGATTCAAATGCTATAAATATAAGTTGGAATGGGAGCATGTTTAAACAATGATGATTTTGTCATGGGTTCAATTTAATAATTCGTTGTAAAATACAGTGTGTCATATCCTTGACGGTGATATTTTGTTTAATATTACGTATATTAATCAATTTTACTTTTACCATTTGAGGTGTTTCCACCTCCCCGACTGTTTAATTTCCATTTGTATGTCCTCAGTTCAACTTGATCTTGTGCAGATAAAAACAGGTCTAAGAGGATAAGAAGACTCCCTATCAACGCCGAGCAGACAGTGGTGGCTCACGCCCCGTTCAACATCCTGTACCAGACTCTTTCTCATCAAGGACTACTCTGTTTCTTCTTGAAGCTTTAATCTTCACCTCTCAAACTCCACCGGTTCAGTGGCCCCCACCTAAAACAGTCTCAGTTACCTCCTATAACTTATCTTTGATCAGCCTCCCCTTATTTTCCCATGGTCCCTACACTACCCTCCACTCCTTCTACTCTGCCCTGCTTTTACCAACTAGAAACCATCGTGTTTCCGTGTGGCTGGATCTTGCTGTAGGAGCTGTATGCTCCCCGGGTATTAGTCATTTTTACGTTATCTCAAATAAAAAGCAGCTAAATGTCTTAAAAGAGCATAAATCACAGATGTTTTGGTAACCATCCTTTTCATTCACAGGCCCCCTCATGGGGCAAGGTTACAGAGCAAAATGACCATGATGGATGATGGACTGATTAGAAGCAATTATATGTCTCTTTCAGCCTGGATGTCCAGATATAGGTGGGCTGGGTTGGCGTGGACTTCCACCTGTGTGGCCCATGTGTATTCTAATTTATTCTGTCAGAGCTCTGTCACAGAAGAGTCAAATGTACTCACATAGAAACTCTTCATGTAATGTGAGACATGATGACAGGAGAACCAGTTAAGCTGTAGTCATTGTATCATACAATCACTTCCTGATACAGAGTAGTTTGTTTGTGAGAATATTCACCAGCACTCCCTGTTATACTGCTCTTTACAATAAGAGAACATATCACATGTTCTCATACTGACAAAGGTGATTTATAGGGACTGTGAAGAAAAGCAATGAAAACTATTTCAATACGTGGAAGATGTGACTAAAAACCGATGGAAAAAAAATAGCCTCATATCTCTAGCCGGGATGTGGGTGAAGGGGTGGGGGGGTGACTGGCCGCGGGGGTCACAGGAAGGGAGGAGGTGAGGATTAGGGGGCAACAATGAGTTAAACGTTCCTCTTCCAAACCACATGGAGGCCGAAGCATCCCCCCAGTGTCGATAATTTGTCTGAAATAATTGAGTGTGTGTGTGTGTGCGTCTGTGTGTAGCCTGGGCTCAGGCTTTGCTCTCTGGTAGTTGGAGGTGAAGGGGCTCTCCAGAGAGAGTGGAGGACCCTCGCTGTCAGACTGGAATCTGAAGAGACCTCCCAGTAGCCGTCAGCGGTGAGACCCTGCAGCTCCGCTTATTCACAACCCAGTGACTGAGTTCAAATGTTCATGTGTGTTAAAATATTATTCCACAATAATATCTACAATGGACAGTACTGGTACAGTTAAACAACTTTTTAAAATGTCATAATGCATTAAAACTCCAATAACGGAAATTACATAAATCCAATGTGTCAAGTCAAGATGCGTGTGGTGAAACTATTGATTCATAAATATTCCTAATCTCATCAATAAATTGCTCCTGATTCACTGACAATGTTGGAGGTGGTTAAAGAAGTGCTGTTGTCACAGGGGGAGGGTGATGATAATGAAAAACTCCTCTTTTAAAGATAATGTTCATAGCATCCAACATGTGGCTCACAGGGCTGGCTTTGGCCAATCAGGGCTAATTTAAAGGAAACACTGCCATCTAGTGGCAAGACTGAGAAAACTTAGAGGGTCACTACACTGTATGTCTGTAACCACGATGACTCCTGTGCCTGACAGACTACAGGTCATATGAAGAGGCCAGAGTGAATTTGCATGTTCTCCTTGTGTCTGTGTGGGTTTCCTCTGAACAGAATCCTAAGTCATGCAGGTGAAGCAAAGAAGCTAACTTCGTAAGCCAAGAGATGTCACAACAGGTCACAACAGGTGAAGATGGTGATTCTGAGTCTGATGTGGCAGAAAGTACCTATAGGAAGTATATTTTCCTTCAAACCACAGCATTTTTAAATCCAAATGTGCACACTTTCAGTTTACCTTCCTCCTTCAGCAACAAGAGCGTCAAAGAAAATACGCCTACAGCTGACACCTGACCATCGCGTTTGATAGTTGGATGCATTTTGCAACGATTTTGTGATTTACAAACACAGCTGCTCACACATGTGCACGTGTCCCCCAGCTGCCTGCCACACATATGCACATGCATGGGTGTGTGTGTTTTGTCAGCACCTCGCTGACACATGTTGGTGTGCTGTAGGGTTTATTAAAGCTGTACCCAGTAGGTATTTTCACCAGCAGAACTCAGTAACCTCTGAAGACGTTTAGACATTTATCTTTTCATCTGAACAAACAGGCAAATACAATAACCCTGTTTGTGTTTGCTCAGCCTATCACAGCCATGCCCTTCACCTGCAGCTGGGTGGAGGTGGAGGTGCTGTATGATGTGTCATAGTGCATTCTATTTATGTTCAGCATAACAGCTTGAAACACGCCCCCCCGCCCCTTCGTAATGACATAGGAAGAGCTGCCTTTTGAAGTTGTCCATTTGCTTTGTCTATCACCTCTCAGATAAACTCTGACCTCTGTGGCCCCTTAGGCACAGGTTACTATAGTTCACTCTCAGTGTGCTCGCAGAAGGATATATAGGACACCTAACATGTACCATATAAAATACCTTAGAGAACATACTCTTAAAATGCTTTGTCCTTCAGTAACTGCAGACGTCACTCAGACTGAGAAAGGTCACAGTCTCTGGGACCCTGCAGGTCGGAGATCCTGTACGAATGTCTTCTTGCATGCTGCTCTTACCTAAAGTTCACTTTGGAGCATACACAATGAGAACCTGATTGTCAACATGGACATGAGCAGGAGGCCTGTGACCCTGTCATGTTCTTAACAATTAGAACTCGGGTTTCAGGTCCTTGACGTGTTGAGACAGACTCATAACCAAAAAGACATGTGAAGAAGACCTCTACTGTGGATATTTGTTTAATTTGTGTTTGTATTGGTGCGTTGCTCGAGCGAAGAATTTCAAGGAACTGTTTCCTGAGCCGTGGTTTAAGTGCGAATGCATTGCCACTGATACCCCTGGTCATCAGTGCATTGACTGTACTGAGTTAAAGCCTGACTTCTCAACATCTACTTTGCTTAAAGCCAAAAGCTCTACGATATTTGCTGATACCAACTCGTACTGACAGACCTTTGAATCATGTGTGCTGTACATTCAAAGAAGCTGCTACACAGTCGTTGAGGTCACAAGGTCTTTGTAAATACAGTGTGTCACAGTACTGATTCTGCCTGCTCTGTGTAGTGGACACTTGACACTTGTGAGAGAACCTGAAGGACTCCCAGGGGTGAGCTGGCCTCAAACCCAGGTTTTTTCCCCGTCCTCTAATGAAGCCTGTCCTCTTCTTTGTACCAAACACTCAGTGCATACAAACAGTGCATTGCAGCTGCCATTTGCACAGCTGTGCTGCACTGGAGTTTTGCCAGTGTTTTTGACTCTGCACGTGCCCAGTAGCAACACATCACAAACATGCACCCACACACTCGTTGACAGACTCATGAGTTAAGAAACATCGGTACACTCTCTTAGTTAAGTGATCTACCAATAAACTGAAAGGTGTCACAGTGATCGGTGCTCTTACCCCACAGCCAGGAGGTCATGGGTTTGACCCTACTGAAGAAAGATTAGATTAAGAAAATGCCAGTAACAGAGCTCTCCACAGAATACTTTGTAAAGATTTTTTCATGCTAGTGGTATATATATATATATATATATATACCCTAATGATAAGGTTTTGCTAAAAAGAAGTCAGGTATAGATCAAACTTGTACGACCTCGGCTGCCACGTGCATGTAACACACAGTATCCAGTGCATGGGACAGATGATGGGACATCTGTTGGGGTCATAAGGGACCAGGTGTTTAGCACTGCCTTGTGTGTTTGTGCTCATTTTGTGTGACCCCCTGCTGAAGCCCGACTGATAGTGGCACAGTGTTCATGTTGCTGATGCTTGCACATCTGAAAACTCCAGCTGTGTTTTCACAGCTGTCAGAGAGAACACGCAACTTCAGGGGAGTTCAGTGACATAATGACCTGCTCTTTCCCGGTACCATCGATATGACACTTCACAGCAGGTCTTCAGACAGTTTACACTTAAAGACTCCGACTCTGCAGAAAAGAGCCGCTTTTGTCTCTTGTGTGGGCTGACAGCCCCCTCTGCTGTTATAAAGACAGAGTTAACAGCTTATCATGCAGAGGTTTATTTATTTATTATTGTATTATTTATCTAGTTAATACTGTGAAACAACCCACAGTATTAACTAGATTTTTTAGTGGATTTGTTTAGAAATGCTGCTTCTCTTCATTCATTTCGTGTCTGTAGATATGTCAAAAACAAAAACAGAAAAATCCCCCTGAAATTTATTGCAAATATAAAACTGCACTATGCATGAAGGTAAAAGAGGATGTATACACACAGTGACCATGTACATAAACCAATAACAAAACAAAGCAAAAATAAAATAAATCAAAATTAAGCAAATATTTTGATAAACCAAACAGAATAATAAATACAGTGGTGTGAAAACCTATTTGCCCCCTTCCTGATTTCTTATTCTTTTGCATGTTTGTCACACTTAAATGTTTCTGCTCATCAAAAACCATTAACTATTAGTCAAAGATAACATAATTAAGGGAGAAAAAAACTCCAAATCGACATGGCCCTGTGTGAAAAAGTGATTGCCCCCCCTGTTAAAAAATAACTTAGCTGTGGTTTATCACACCTGAGTTCAATTTCTGTAGTCACCCCCAGGCCTGATTACTGCCACACCTGTTTCAATAAAGAAATCACTTATATAGGAGCTACCTGACACAGAGAAGTAGACCAAAAGCACCTCAAAAGCTAGACATCATGCCAAGATCCAAAGAAACTCAGGAACAAATGAGAACAAAAGTAATTGAGATCTATCAGTCTGGTAAAGGTTATAAAGCCATTTCTAAAGCTTTGG
>JAUMTR010000017.1:23235402-23259586 GCA_032270685.1 Microctenopoma stevenorrisi | reverse complement strand
TAATAATGATAGATTTACCTGCTCTAAAATGGACGTGCTGATCAAAGGTAAAACATCCTTGAGCAGTCTAGTAGGGACGGGGTCTAAGACACACGTAGACGATTTAGATGAGTTAATTATTGAAATTAGTTCTGTGTCATCTACAGCAAAGAAGCAGTCTAAGACTGAGGTCTTATAAACAATTTTATAGCTGTTGGAGAAGTGTGTCTGCCCATGCCAGTTGCAGGAAGAGACTGGTCAGATTGTTCTCTTATAGTCAGTATATACTTTTTGTATTTGTAAAGAAATGTATTAAGTCATTGTGTGAGATGAGGGAATTGATGATGAACACATGAACACTGCTATTAGCTACCAGCGGAGAGGCCTGAGAGGGGAAACAGTGGTACTGAATGTTCTCGGTTTGTTCACAATCTGCCTGACAGTTGACTAATGAAGTTCACTAGTTTAACTCTTCTTCTATAGTCTTCAGAAATCTCCTTTGTTCAAGCCCTGTCTACAAACCTCTGATGTCGATAGATATGCCCTCTTTAAATAACACCTTATTATCATGCTATTCACTGAAACACCTTCAAATCAACTGATAACCCCAGAGGTTCACGCATAAAACATTACCATGCTGTATGTTGCTAACTGAAGGTATATTTTTCTCTTATTTGTTTGATTGAGTTTCCTTTGACCTGTTGTAAGACATTTTAGGTCATTAATGCAAAAAAATAGACAATTTTAAACGGGTTTGCCAACTTTCATGCACTTTCAGCGCTTTACGTACAGCATAATACTTTAAAATGATCTGTAGATAATGATCTGATGCGTGTGTATGTTAACTCAGACCTACAGCCTTACTGTGGAAATGGAAATCACAATATAGTCCAGGGAATTTTATCCCAGGCAATGAATAACTAGGAGGAGTTTTTTCTACAAATGTATTTATTATGAAGCTCTGTATGTGACCACATTCATGCAGAAATAGCTTTACATGATATTGGGGCACAGCCTGGTAGCTCAATGGGTAAACACTAGACTGGGATGCAGAAGGTGTCAGGATCAAATCAGATCAGGAATCGGACTAGCAAACACCTAGTTCTAGCTCCTTGTAAGTTGTAAGTAAAGTAAAGTAATCAAAGTGTTATGGTGCCTGAAAAGTAAATGGTATAACAGTTCTTTCTGAACAGACAACTGAATTGCTCTCGACACTGGTACAGAGATCATTTGCCAAAACAATTCAATAATCCCAGAAAGATGTTGCTCTTGGTTGTGAGTCATGTGAATCACTGAATTTTATTAAGCCCATAGGGACATCAAGTGGATCAAATATCTGAAAGCATGAAAAAACCCAACACAGTACATTTCACTGACTTCCTGTCGTATTATATATATATATATTTATATATATGAATCCACAATCCACTAGTGTATACATCTTTTCTGTGTGCATTTTTTAATATGTGTTTTAAAGTCTTGAAAGAGCTATACACAGAGAGGTCAGAAGGTTAGCTATGTCACCGTGCAATCTGGTGGTGGAACCCATAGCACACAAGATGGTATCATCAGCATAAAGCGGTAGAAAATACATTAGAAACATCACTAATTGTGATCCTTTAATGCCAATGCGTACATCTCTAGTGTGGCGTAGGTTGAAATCAGATTCAATTTAAATTTTCACAGCAATCCACCATAATTACGACTGTGTAAACAAAGTTGAGGACATCAGTTCTCAAATATCTCGTGATGACGGGAACTTTGCAATGAGCTCATTACTAGCACACAGAGGGAGTCCACGTCAAACACTGTCTGCTGTGGAGAAGAACAGATAACCAGTTGACACGACTGCATCTAATTAATGGTTTTATTGTGTAGTCGACACAAATAAGAATACACTGTTTGTCCCAGTTGGAAAACACTGGCATGAAGTAGACACAACTGTGTGGAATGATTTGTAAAAACAAACAGTCTATGGCTTACAGAGCATGACACTGAATCTATTTACAAACTCAAATCAACTCATTGACAGTTTGACAATTGGAGCAAAAAGCTTTTTTCTCTTTTATAAATATAAAAAGGGGAAAGGAAGAAGACCACAATGGGCCTAAAGGGGGGATAAAAGTCTCTTTCACCGAGACAGCTTAACACTCAACAGAGTTATACATATCCCATTTTCTGTTATGGCACCAGTATCAAAGCATGCCCTGGACTTGCTGGTTTCCATCGCGGATGCTTCATCTCAAGCAGGTTTAACAGAGCTAGCAGGCGCTGAACCCACATGTATAATAGAATAAGAACTAAACAAATAAAAAGACTACAAATTTGAGATAGATCTTGACTGTCACTTGAGGTATTGTGGATCAAAGCATTACTGTACATCATCTCATTTTTCCTTGTTTTTTTTTTTTTTGAAATAGTACGGAGAATCATATTATGTAATTACAAACAAAAACTGATCACATATAATCTACAACAAAACAACAAATGAGGATGTCAATAACACAAATTTTCTATGAGAAAATTCAAACCTAGAATGGCAGTATATTGACATTTATATGTATAAAAAAAACAAAAATGTAGCAGCAAACAACAGGAGAAAAGCATCGATTTTAATCCATTACCTTTTTTTTTCAATTTTTTTCAAACATGTAGCTGGGATTTATTTATTTTCTATAGCAGCGGAATATAAGGAGTGTTCTTCTCCTACTCTCTATCCTTAATGTACAATCAGAAACCTAATTTACAGGGTCCCTACACAGTTTGACAATTCAATCCAGAATCTGATTTTGAGGAGAGCCCTCCTGCTCATCATCTGCTTCTGCTTGTTAATGACAACTTCCCCTGTTCTGTGTAGAAACCCTGATTTGAACTCTACAGCACTAAAACACACCTCGCTGTTGAGCCATCACCCTTTTTGCCACCTTTTTTTCCTTTTTTTTATCCCCCTTGCCGTATCTCCTCTTGCTAGTTTTGCTCTCCACTTTTTGAGGCAAGTCCCCCAAGAAACGCAGCCCACATATTTTAGGTTTGTGCAAAATCATGTCAATAGTCTCTCTCCCCCTCTTTCTCGCTCTCTCTTTTAAGCTTTATCCCCTTTCCAGAATCCTTGAGCAGTATTTGAAGCGAGGTGGAGCGATGGAGCAGATGCTGTACGGGCAATTTAGAGTCAGGTTGTTGTACAAATGTTTCTGGGTGGCAGGGCTCCTCTTGAAGCAGAAGTAATCTCACCGGATGAGTTAAACAACAGCAGGTGGAGCCATGGTCAGTTGGCAAACTAGAAAATACATGCTAAAAAAATAAATAATGTGTTTCACTATATAAAAATAAAGTATTATTTCCCCTATAAAAATAATACTTCTTTTACCTTCTCTGGGCCCTTGCTTTTTTTGGCTCTGCATTCTGAGGTTTAACTCAAACAATGACATTTCTTACAGCGTAAGAGCTGCTGTGCCTGTGTGAAGCATTTGCTGAACTAAAAACTCTGTGACTCAGGACGGCGTTGAGCAGCATTCAGTCTTATTTTTTAAGGAGCATTTCTGCTTCTTAAAAAATTCCTTTGTCCCGTTAAATGAAGTGGATCCAGGTGCAGCTGTGTACAGATGTTGCTCTGATTCTCCCATCACTGAAGACTCCTGCTTAAACCCTCATTCCATTCTCATGTTGTTTTACAAACGCAATGACTGTGATTTCTTTAAACGAGCCAGCAGCGCTGACCAAAAGTGCTTTTTTTAAGAAAACAAAGTTGGAATGACATCAAGTTTACCTACACAGAAAGAAAACATACGAGACCGTGGATTGCACTGCTTGCATCTGTATCAATTTGATCTGATCAATTTGCAGCAGCTGAAATGGGCCAAGTGAATGTCACCATCAGCAGTCCACAGTCATTAGGGTGGTAACAACAGAGCGACTCACGCCATACTTGGATTCAAAAGCAAGAAGCCTGGAAGAAAAAGGGTATAAGACTAACTGATGAAGTCTAAAATGATATATAATAAAGTGACTAAACATAAGCAAGCAGGGATTGATGAATGTCTGCACTGCAACAAGACAAACAAAGCTGGGAAAGGAAGTCTAAAACATTCTAGATATATCAGAAAAGAAATGAAAACAAAGCAACTCTTCTCATTAATAAATGTCCAGGTGAAGACCTGGAGAAAGACTATGAGGACCTACTGCACATGACACTTTGGGATGTTTTAGTAGGCAACTTGAGTCTGCAGTAATTTAAAGATTCCTAGTTTAATATTTAGGGGAATAAGAAAACGCATCTACTTCAGCTCCAGCCAGAGCACATCGTTGACATTCAGCGTCTTTTCTCTCAGGTACATTTCTCTGGTATTCATTTCTTTACCCACGATGGGAGGGAACCACTGTCAAGAAATGTGACTTTGGGGATTGTTGCAGGGCGGGCAAGGTCGTTGGGCGGGGGGGGCACTCTGTCCAGTAGTGGCAGCCGTAAGCAGACAACGTGCATGTGAGTGGCACGTCAGACAGAGCAGCCCACCTTGCAGAAGAAGGAGAAGGAGAAGCGGGAGAGTTCAGGTAAGCCGGTCCCCATCCAGCCCACTCGTCACCACCTTCTATCCACAACTTTTTCTCGGTCATCAGATGCAAAGCAGCTGTCCGTCATTTCAGATGTTGATGTCTCTGACATCTGTCGGGGTGCATGACAAGTCCACGTCCTCGTCAACGCGTTTGGTTTCTGTGGTACCGCTGTGCTGCTGAGCCTGACGCAGGCTGGACTCCAGCAGAGACTCTATCTGCTCCTGACATGACCGCAAGCAGTCCTGCAAGCACACAGTCAACACTGGGTCAAGACCACCACACTGCTATCATCAACAACAACTGCTGGTTTCCACACTTTTTTGCATGTGACTTTGGGAGAGTTTTCTTACCGGATCACTGCGAATGACTTGTGACAGGAAGTTGGTGAGGTTCTCGGAGGACAAGGAGGCATCTTGGCTCTTCAGGTAGAGACCTTGAACAGCTGCCACCACGCTGCCTGCTGCCACCATGGACGGAGGACTGGCTATGAAGTTAACGTCTGTGGAAGCAACACAAGCACATGTTAGTGCACAGAACCTGGAATTCCAATACTTGGTATCTAACTAACAAGTTCATTTGAAATCACCTGACATTTAATAAAGCTGTCTACACGCCGGACAGTCTACACACTTGACTGTTTGTCTTCACAGTACACTACACTACACGTTCTGCTCCTCTGAACCTTCAACATTTATTAACTAATAATGAGAACATTGCAGTCACCATTACAATAACAAAACAAGAAAGTGGGTCTAAGAGGGCAAAAAACAGTAATCCCAAACTCAGGTTAGGGCTTCTCGTGTCTATTCAGTACTGCTGACAAACCTGCTCGCTGGGTCTGAGGGTTGTGCGAGGTTGTTAAGTAGAACTAAATGCAGAAGACAATTTGTGCTATATGATTAAAAAAAACACCCTGGCTAGGTATATTTAGTGTGCGACAGGTTCACGTGTTACCTGTAGCACAGAGGGCCACGAAGGTCTGGGCGTGTTTCCTGAGGATCTGCTTGGTGGACGGGTGGATCTTCAGTTTGGACAGGAAGTGCTCAATGAAGTCGTGAGACGTGACTGAAGCCAGATCCCACTTGAGTTTGTTGAGAACCAGCAGTTCCATTTGCTGTGGATGGACCAGACCAGAGACATTCACTCAAACTGACCCACATACTTGAAAGGAATATAAGGTAGCCCTCCTTACATCTGCTGTGACATGTACTTCATGCAGCTGTAGCTCTTGAACATTTAAATGAAACTCTTTTTTTTATCCCTGCAGAGGTCAAATTACTGCAGTGAAATTGTAGCTTTATATTTTTATAAAAGGAAGGTATCCCAGCTCCATAGCTGACAGAACAGCTTCTATATTTGAGAAGTATTTATGTATTGCCACAACTAATAAATCTTATATACTGTGTATGCATGCGTCATACGTATATGTTACAGGATGCACTACATTACTTTGTGATGAAGCTGCACATAGAATAATTGCCACAGCACACATAGGAGGAGAATCAGTTCGTCTATGTCAATAGCCTGCGCCTTTGTCTTATGGCCGCTAGGTGTCGTGGTGAACCAGCGTTGTCTTCGCAGTCACTGAGACCATTCATGAAATCAGAGAGGCCTTCTAGTCACCATGGGAAAGTCACAGGCAGCCATTCAGACACTGCTGCACCACCCTGCTACGCCTCTGCTGTTTTATTTCAATTCCAACTCAAAGGTGAATCTATGTCAATTCTATACCATCAATACTTTCCGGCCATGGTGACACTAGCAAACCAACATGAACTGCAAACACTGCTTTCTGGACATGTGGTCTCCAGCCCATGCTGCTCGTGTATTGTATGTGTTATGCAACATCCATGTCTGCAGAACTCAATTACCAGCAGTTCTCCAGGCTGGACCGAGTTGTCCGTGTAGATACAGAGTTTCTCCGCCGTTAAAGGAACAGTCTCCTTCATCTTGGATGCTAGAAACATGCACGTAGCTCCCAACAGCTGTAGTCGCGTTTTCCTGGTGGCCTCCACCGATAAAAATCTGTCCAAATAGTTCATAGCCAGCGGAAAAACCTCCTCCTCGCATTTCTGTTCCTCGCAGACCTGTGGAAGTGAGGAAAACAGTTGAGAGTTGCTGCTGCTTGCTGGAAGAACCCCCCACCCCCCAATCCATATGCATTATTGAGTCTTTGTCCCCCTGACTGTCCCTGCGCACGGCTATTAGCGCTCAGCAGCTGCGCTACTCACAATCGTCGCAAACGAAATAAAGTTAGAACAACACATTTAATTCGCATTGCATTCGTTTGCGTCTGACGCTCCAGAATGTCCCACGTGTCGTCCCCGTTTAATGTCAAATTTACGTGCAACGCAAAACACGTAAAGATAATCTCTGCGGTCATTTAGCGGAGGAAGTAGCGTTGCAGCAATGAAAGGAGTCGGGAATTAGTTTGCAGTCAGTTCTGACTGAGACACAAAGGTGGCGTCTATGCAAGTTTCACTCTCAATTTCAACTTCGTCATCTTTTCAAAAAATATTTAGAAATATTTAAAAATTACCAGGGTGCGCCCAATCAGCATGTAAATGATCCTCATCGAAAGCCTTATCGGACGGCGGAAAGATATGTCGAATAGCTGCTGTTGAAAATTTTAAAAAAATTAATTCGTGAGACGGAGCTTTTTTCACGTGCTGCATGCTACACCTCCCCCGGTCCGCGATGCGCACTTTCAGAAATTAATAAAAAATAGAAGAACGCAAAGAGTTCGCTCCGAAAGTGGATGTAAATGTTAGATAACAACTAAACTATTAAAGCCGACTCTTTATTTGCGTTTCGGCGTTTAGATTTAGCAGGAAATACGAGCTTTTCTCCCACAGGCGACCTTTCCAGACAGCGGCGGCTCTGGTGAAGTAAAACAAACTTTACCAGTTCATACCAGTCGAACGAGCTGTAGCAGCCACTAAGGAACAGTCTTATGATAAAGATGCATTTCTGGCTTATTTGGCCGAGCGGCTGTCATTGTCGCGGGAGTTATAGATTTTTATAGATATTAAAAATCCTTCTCATATACGACAACAAAGATGGCGCGTAATACTGGCACGGGCCAGACTGCATACGTGTACATTGCTTGTTATTTTGGAATATTTTCCCCACGTAATTACATACAATAACCTTTCTAGAAAACATAGGCTGAGTAAATATCAATAACACACGTAATAGTGGTGGAAACTGAGTCCAGTCTGTAGCCAGTGTAGCCGAAGGACCACCCAGCACTTATGGGGACATACTTTACACAGCGTTTATGTAACATACACAGTGAAATAACACACATAAACGTCTCAAAGGCTCCAAAACGTTCACATAAACTCGTTTTTATCACGTTTTCAGGTGCACGCAGAAGCTAGAGGCAGCCTACGGACAAGTTAACAGCGATACTCGTGCGCAGGAGGGAAAAGTTGAAGTGAAGTAAAACCAACCTCTAACATCCAGGTGGCAACTATTTTCCTCATTTTAGGTACAATTTCTTTCTGGACACACTTAAAGTAGTTCGGTGACGGTAGGTAGTTTTCCTCTGCTTTCAGCATGGTGTGGAGAACTCGGTCGTTGAGCAGGTTCACGTCCTGGTAGGCTCTCCTGATGGAGTCCACCTCGCAGCAGAGCAGCTGGTCCTCCATAGTGTGCGACTAGTGCTGGTAAAAGCTAATTTCTCAACGTCGCGTCGCCCTGTACAAACGTCGCTGTGTTAACAGAAACAACAGGCAACAGCAGACAGAAGGCCACAGTCGTGTAATTTGAAATCACTTTCTTCTTTCTGGGCTGCTGCTGTTGTTGCTGCGTGCTGTTGCTCCTCCGGTGTGCGCGAGCCCTCTGAAGAACAGAGCGCTTCCCCTCTCAGACAAAACCTCTGCCTCGCGCTCCCAGAGGCACGCACACATACGGGAGCGCGGGGACGTACGCACACACAAAGCACTGAGAGGAGGTGTTGCGTGCGGTGACGTCAGCTGTTGTTAAGAGGAGGGGGGCATCAAAGAGACAGCAGCAGTATGCTAGGGAGCGCGCGAGAAAGGGATTCTATTATATACTTATATAGATATATACATGCATTTATAATATATATAAGGAAAGAGGTAGGGTGGGACACCCCCCCATCCTATAGCCTCGGTGCTTCTGTGGAAGAGATGGGAGGTCCGGGGCTGAGTCTGGAGGACGTCTGAGTACGGTGGAGCTGAGCTGACCGGGGGCAGGGTGGCAGCTCGGTGCCGGTAGGGGGCGACAACGACTTGTAGCCCTTCCTCCTCTTTCTGAATGAAAGCAGCAGGTCTCTTACCAAACATGAGGCGAGCACATGGGACAACAGTACAGTCTGTGAAACACACAGTGCTACTTTATTTATTTCCACTTACTACTGCAAACAACAGAGTGAAGTGGATGGTATCAGCATACAGTAGCCTACCTCTTAGTTAACATGATCAACATCATGGAAGCCATTTAGCAACATGTTCTACAATATTTCATGTGATAGCGTACATTATTCTTCAGTTTGAAAATGATAAATGTTTACTGTAGTTTGATGTTCCCTATTAACATTGCAGTTAAATGTCACCATGTGGCTCCTTCAAGCTGGATCAATCTGAAACCTAAGTTGTGCTTGTTTGAGGACTGAGTCAACATTTCTAAAGAGAACCTTGCTGTGAAGTTCTTTATTCTCATGGGAATTTGAATGGTTTCCTTGATTAATTGCATAACCTATAAGAAAATAATTTGCTTTTACTTTGATTTGATAATGCCCACATTAACAATTTAGTTTTACTTAAAAACACACTGTAGAGCAAATGGTAAAGTTTAAAGAACACACACATTCACAGACACACACACACACACACACACAAACGGGAGGAGACTGGAGTTGCACCAATGGGAGGAACTGCTGTTACTAGGCAGATGTCGGCGTAACTTTTCATATGGGGAAAAGTTCAGTACACTGGAAAAGTTGACATTATTGATTGAAAGTGCTTTAATGCTGTAAAGTCTATCAAATAATCAATCTGGACTTTTTAAATCTACAGCACTGCTTTGTGTGTGCATCTCTGCTGCGTTGTTCAATCAAAAAACTCAACCACCAAGACTGGGAAGAGGACAGATCAATGAATTCAGCTAAAGCTATATGTCTTGACATTTCCAGTTTGACATAGAGTCCGTCAATCTAGTCCTGGCAGTAGTAGTGTATTTAATTAGTCCACTCAAACTCAGCATTTACTGTTAGGCTTGTTCACATTTTAATCTAGTTTCAATATGAATTGGTGCTTTTCACATTCCTGGAATTCCTCTCTGAGCTATTGGGTGGAATACCGTAATGCCTGAAGAGAGTTCCACCTTTGCACACAGAGCCTGAAGTCACGTCAGAACATATCACCAATAAAATAAATCCGTAACAATCATGCATTTAAATATGTAAATGTTTATGGTGGTTTTTCTTCTGCTTACTTTAATCTTTAGTTGATGTATGAAAACCCTCAACATATGTGATATGGTAGATCTAAGTATTTCTTTGATTTTCTTTAAAGGAATAACATTTGAGTGAAATAAGAGTATTTAGTTGGCGGTAAAACTGTACAACTTTTATTAAACTTTTTTTGTTGTAATTAGACATTTTGAACATATTTGCAAATGACAACATGCTTAGAAACAAAATATATAACCAGCAAACACAGAACTGTGGGAAAACTGAAAACAGCAGTTATTCTGATTCACTTATTTTGTCTCAGATATGGTGGAGAGACATGCTGTGTCCTCTCTTTCACAGACAGATAGAGGCTTTCTGTGGAAACAAAGGGAGCTGGAGCATGTGACTTTTGCAGTGAGGCTCTTCTAGCAGTTTTATGGTAACAGGGGAAGGAAGTGTTTAAAGGGACAGGAGAGAGCTGAAGTGAAATCAGCAGGGCACAGACCGGTTCAGACTACTGATCACACCGCTACAGAGCCCACGGCTAGAAAATAACTCATATGTCAAGCTTGCCTTTACCACATCAAGGCCATTTGCTTTTTGCCCTGGTTTTCTTTTACTTGTGGTTCCATGTGACGCTTGCCCATTCTGACTCATGTATGTTCTCGTTTTCATTACTTCTTTGAAACATTAAACTGATTTCAGCCACAAGTTGAATTTACTTTTCCACACTGGTCAAGTCAGATTTAGTCCAGTTGTGTATTAGTCAATGGTATCTCTGTGCATGTTTTGGAATTACAATAAAACTTTAACCTTTATGTGTAGCAGATATGACATGTTTCTGCAAAGTGTAAGGACAGCGACTTCAAAGAAGTGACTGAGACCAACAGTGGCGTCACCTAGAAGTAGCACTTGAACCTACCACAAAAGGCTCTTTTATATGCTGCGCAAGCTGCAAAGATGCGAACCCACCAAACTAGGCAAGAAGGACTTCATGCGTACTTGCGTAGCAAAATGTAGTATCTAAGCGCAAGAGTAGTTTCCCAGCTCTACTTTACAGACGCTTTTATGCAAAGCAACTTACAAGGAGAAGACACCAGCAATTATCATTCGAGTTCTGTAAATTCTGAGCTTCTGCAAACTAAGAGCCCTGATAAGACCCAACTGGTCAAGATAAAGAGCATGCTAAGAATTGTAAAGTGCTACACAATATGTGTGTGTAAGAGATATATGAAATACTTTTTTAAAAAAGTGAGTTCTCCACTGTTTTTAAGGTGGTAATAGTCTCAGCTAGTCGAATGGAGCAGGACAACTCGTTCCACCTTCCATGGACAATAAGGGAAAAGAATCTTGATTGGGATCGAAGAACCCGTGAAGAGGGAGTTTTAGTCTCTTATCTTTACACGAGCAGGAGTGTAGCTTACTAATCGCTTGTTGCACTTCCATTTACACTCCTGTACGTGAGCAGCAAGGATTTAAACTCAATGCGAGCAGCTGCCAGGAGCCAGTGGAGAGAGGTGAGAAGAGGTGTGACCTGGGTGTATTTCGGCTGGTTAACAATGAGGCGGGCTGCCGCATTTTGGACCATCTGGAGGAATACTAGCGTTACAATAATCGAGTCTAGAGATGACCATTACCTGGACGAGGAACGGCGCACCTTTGTGACAGGGGGTGGAAATGCAAACACATGCCTTAGGTGTACATAAAACATTTGCTGCGTAGCTTGTGTAGAGTATGAAATGGCTCAAAGATAACAGCCAGTGATCAGCTAGCACACATTTGGAGACAAAAATCTCCATACCAGTGGGTGACAGTAGTGTGTATTCACACTTCACTAAGTCAGAGCGGTTTGTTACTAATTTCACACCACTCTCGCTCACCACAGGAAGTTTTGGGTCCTCATATCTAAATGCCCATGTTGTTGTGAAAATATGCTCGTATCAGAATATTCAGATGAATGAGGTAAGAGCGGTCTCCCTCGGCGCCAAATCAGAATACAATTCAGTGGATAAACTGAAATTCTGCCTCTTTAATTTAAAGACAAACGATGTGATAGTTTAGCCTCTGACTCCGACCAACTGACCCACGATTTGGACTAAAGTAGCCTTCCTAACAGCCTTACTGACACCACCATCCCTAGAACCCCCAGCTAGTATCTGACTAATTAAATTAGATAAGACTATTTACAGGACAGTGTCAGATGTTGCAGTATTGCCACACAACAAGATAAGGGTTTTTATGGTGCAGAAATGTTTCTTATCTGCATCTAAAGCTACTTACAGCTGTGTATCAGAGAGTTTCAATATATCCTTGCATACACAAGCTTATTCTCAGGTTAATAGCTGATATAAGAGTTAATATCTCACTTTGCTGGAATTCAGGTTTCAGGACAGGATGGTCATTCCACGTGTTACATTGCAGGTTTCATTTTGACTGCACAGAAAATGGCACTTACAGATGTTAGCATAGATCTGTGGACCAGGTCATTCAGTCTTTTTCTTGCATTATGCTTGTGTTTTTTTTTTCATTTTCTCCGCTTCAACCATTCATTCATTCATTCATTCATTCCCAGTGCTTTCCCTTTCATTCATTCAGCAGTCTGACTAACCAGAGTGTCTGTGTGTGTCTCCAACTTCAGACCCTCCCCCATGCAATTTGCAACCCCCCACTCAACAGTTTTACTTTATTTTGTACACCTTGGTTGTTTGTTTTTATTAAGACGCACACACACACACACACACACACCTTAACAGTAATATGTGCTCATTTTTGTGTCATTACACAACAGAGACACAAGTGTGTGAGTGAGTAGTGTAGTATCCAGAGAATACTGACTTTGAATTTGTTTTCCACTTGGAAATATATTACAATAATCCATGCCGATCTATCATTCTGATTTTGATAAAAACAAATCTTAAATAACGTTGTGTGTATGTGTGTGTGTGTGAGAGAGAGAGTTTGCAGGGGTGCTGAGGAGGTGACTTTTTTGTCACTCATTCTATGTCCTGCTTTGAAGTCCCCGTGTCTCTTCATATTCTAAAAATGACCCCCAACAGCACACACACACACACAGTAGCTGTGTGAGGGCTTCCCTTCCTCCAGCCATCATCCAGAGAGGACGAAGTGAAAGAGAGAGGCCAGAGAAAGAGTTTTTCCCTGTGAATGAAGCTTCTTTCTCAGCTGAGGGCAGGTCCACAATGACCCTGCAAAGATGGATAGGGAGATTGTCCTGTGAAGTGATCCGCGAACACAGTTCGGTGGGGGTCACTCTGGTCGGTGTGTATGTGTGTGTGTGTCCTGCACCACAACTGACCTAACAGCACCTCTGTTCTGGCTAGATGGGTGGGTGCTTAGGGGCCATGTAGGGCCAAGGGCAAGGATAAGAGGAAAACCCCCGGCACAATGGGTCAGTGGGAGTTTGGGGTGGGGGAGGGTGGCTTGGAATGCTTGTATCCTCACACACACACACACACACAACTGGAGTCTACAGGATGATGCTTTGACACGTATCTGTGAATGAGGCTTATGCTAACTAGCAGCTAACATTTGACAAGCTCAGCAGTTACAAACTCACTACGAAATTTAGGTCAAACTCTCACAGTGTAGTCCATGATGTAAAATCTTCATCTAGAGTATTTTCTAACGTATAACATTTAACGTATACCGTGGCTTCAAACTGCCATGAGTTCATGTTTCGTTCTGTTTACGCAATGAGTTTCAGGGAAGTGGTTCTTTTAAGGCACACAGGAAGAGATATGTTCTATGTTTTCTGTGGGTTCGGACCAGATGTGTCATTTAAAATATAAACAGCAAACAACATTTTACCTTTTCAGCTCTCTGTGGTCAGAGACTGCTGGATTTCCCCCTAACTTATATTGTCCAAAGCTGTGACAGTTGTCCAGTGTTGACTGTTAATTTGGATTCTCTGTGTGCTGCCTGCATCACATGGCTCCAGATACTCATTTGCCTCTCAATGCTCTGTCAAAGTTCCACTACCTTTCTGTGTCATTGCAGAGAAGACCCAACAGGGGGGTGTGCCTTTGTGATAGACAAATGCAAGAGTTTGTTACCCCCTGGGGGTGTCTTATCAATCTAATCTTCTCACTGAGTGTTTGCGCACCCTTAGTCCTGTGTATTCCTTAAAGTGAAGATGCTGTTCTCCTCACTTGTATTGTGTAAATGTGTGCATTGTTCCAAAGGTTAATAGTGAGTGACATTTCAATCTTTGATATGAGGACTTTGTCTTTGTAATCATAAACAAAACACCTTCCAGCAACTCAGATTCCAACCACTGTTCAGGCTAGTAAGCACAGGTGGCAAATGTACACAAACTTAATACTCAAGTAAAAGTACAAACACTTGCCTAAAAAGTACTAGTCTTAGGTCTTAAAATGTACATTCCTATACAACTAAACTAATCTAGATTATGTTTTTGTAGCGAAGGTAATTTTCATATTGTATTAAAACGTGATCGGGTCACAACTACAACAGTTTAGTTGTATACAAATACAAATTTTAGGACACAGGGCTGCTTCAAGTAGCATTGCAAATTCTTTACTTTTTAGTAAAAAATTTAGTGGATAAAAGTAAATGTAACACACATGGAAATATTAAAGTAAGGTACAAGTAATATAGTAGGTACATGTACTTACAGTATGTCGCTCAGTCTTTACATCCGTGGAACTGTGGGTCAAGTATGGAAAGTGCAAAAGGTCAGATTTCCTCTTTAGTTCTTGAAACACAAAGCGCTGTAAAACATTAAACAGGAATACTGTTTTAACGGCAGTAGGTGAACTTATGTTTCTAAGTTGATTAAACTTGATTATTTATGGTGTGGTGATAACATGGAAAAAAACATTTACTCACCATCTCCAGATGCCAAGGTGTGTTATGACACAACAACATGGCATGTACAGTTAAATATTGTGGAGAAAACAGCTTGTGTTTAGGAAAGTGTTTGCAACATTCTTGTTATCTTTATGTCATCAAGTATGTTAATGAAGATGAAACTATAAAGAAAGAGAGAGACACTGACACATGGCCACGTGACTGGGATCATTACAGTGATACTGAAGCTTGACTTTTTTTTCACAGTCCAAACATGTCTGGTCTGGTGATTCAGGGGCTTTCTTCACCTGGGAAATCAGTGCTTAGTGTGAGACTCTGCTCATTTTATTTGCATAGATTTGCATAGACTTTGCATGCTGTCTCCTAAGTATGGAGTTATTTTGGAAACTATTTAACATAATAACCTGTGACTCTTGAGTTCAAAAACATGGAAAAACCCAGCAACTAAAACTATCAGTTGGTATCATAATTCTTCTAACTGACCACACATTATAGAGAGAGAAAACAATGTGAAGGCACATTAGCTCATGTAGGTAGATATTACTGTTGAACAATCACGTTCCTCTTTTAGCAGCATCGCACTTCCCAACTGTTTGCCCTATCAGCCCCACTAAAGCCTTAAGTAAGTTTGTTTGATGAGTAACGCTTCCGTTTTCTTTAAACTGCATGCACATATGTAGATTTGGAGCCGATAACGACTGCCTGCAGCTATGGCCCCAGGCTCAAGGTGTGCACTGTAAATACCACACACATGCTGTTAAAAGAAAAACACAAAAAACAGCCCTCTGGTCACATTCCGTTAAAGTTTGAGCAATCGTAAAAAAATGAAACAAAAATAAAATTAAAGGGCTCCTGTGAAAAGAAAGCTGTGGGTGTGGCTGCCTCTCTACAATCAGTTTGTGATCTGAACTGTTCACACAATGATTCATGAGCACAGGCTGCTCCTTTGCTTTCCCTCTCTCAGAAGTATGTAAATATTCTGTACTGTAAATGTATATAAAATATTAACACTGTATTTCTAATGATAAGTTCTATAATGACTTTGCCTGTTTTCCTTCTAAAAAAGCAGACAGAATGCCCATGAGATAGTACACTGCTCAAAAAATGAAAGGAACACGTTAGTATCAAGACAATCTGACACCATCCATCATCTGATAAGGAGCGTGCCCCGACGTTGTAAGTGATGCATACAAGCACGCGGGGGCCATACAAACTACCATCTTGAGTTGCTGCAATGGCATTTCAGCAAATTGGACTAACCTGCTGCATCAGATTTTCAGTTTAAACATTTGGTGACTTTAGTTAAGCCCTCTGTAGATCGATATTTCTCAATTTCATCAAACAATGTATTCTGTTCCCAATACAGTACCCATTTCATATCAGTAGCCTATATCTCTACAGCATGTCTCATGTGTTTTCAAAGTGTTCCTTTATTCCTTTAGAAGCCCTCCTCGATGATGGTCAGGAGTAGGGAAAGCTGTCATACTTTTGGGAGGACAGTCTTCATTTAGTTGCTGTGGGTGACACTGTTTCAAGGAAGACCCTCAAACAAACGCCAACTCATTGTAAAGCCAAAACAAATCTGTGGAAATGAACTTCCTTTGCAATAAAAGAGTTTCCTCCTGTTTTTAGTGCGTCCGCTCATGTCTGTCTCATAATGTTTCCATTCAGTAGTGTTGTCCTCCCACGATGCAACAGACTGCCCGCTCATCAGAGCCATTAACTGGACGGAGTTGCCTGATACTTCCTGCTGTTGTTTAAGTGCAGTTTTCGACACAGCATGATGGCTAAAGACTTGGATACAGACAATGTGGATCATTCACATGTAAGCTGTTTGCAAATTAGGTGTGAGTGTTGCACGAATCATTTCAAATCACAATTCTGTAACAGAAGTGAAGGTCAGGTCGGTTTGATGCGACCAAAGTTATTTACTGTGGCTGGTGACTAAAACTCAGTATTCATTTGGTTTACATGCCCTCAAAGGAACCAGGTAACTCAAAGAAATGAGCTCTCTCTGGTAATGAGTGGACGAGTTTACATGCAGAGGAGTGATCAAACTTCTGCTCTACCTTTGGTTCATTTTGGAAGCACGGGTTACAGGAAGACTTTTTGTGTCATGACACCACAGAACCTTCTTCCAGTTGAGAGTCTCTCACATGCTTCCTGAGAAACTCTAGCTGAGAGTGAATCCAGTATTTTCTCTCTTCCACTCTTCCATAAACGCTATTGGTTAAGAACCTGGACATTTCTCCTGTCCACAGTACCTCCCAACTTCTCCTTCAGATAGTCTCCATCACTAGTCTCTTCTCACATGCTCCCTCAGTTTTCAAGGGCAACTTGCTGTTGACAGATTTATGCTTGGGGCCATATTCCATCCTTAACGCAATTATGTATTTAACCATATATATTTAGTGACTTTGTTTTATTACATTTCTTACTTATGCTTTTAAATAACTATTTTGAGACATTGCGTGGACTGTTCTTTTCTTTTACTTTAAAGGAAGCAATTACTCATGAAATTGGTTATTTATTAGTTTCATATTTTATGAAGGGTGCAACGTTGTCAAGAAACCTAACAAGTCAAGTTGCTATTGGATAAACCTTTTTTGAGATAACCATGACGTGGATGACTGAGAACCTTTACAGATAAAGTGTAAGCATCTTCTCTTTTTCTCCATTCAGTGATTGAATTCATTAGTGTGGTTTGCTGAACACTGTCCCCAGTGGTCACATAATAACATGTGCCTGAACATGACTCTTTTGCTTTTATGTAGCACACAGAAGAGTATTTTTACGTTTTAGTTCAGTTGTACTCCAGTCACACCATGTGACATGTAGGTAGTGAGTAGCTGTGGGAGTGTTTTGGTGAGAAAGACTGGTGCACTTGTTTATTGTCTTAGCATTTAGTGGGCTGTAATACTGGTTTAGTGGAGGTGGAAAGAGAAGAGGTTTACTTACCTTTATTCAATTACATGCTCTCAAGCATCCTTTTTAACCTTGTCCAACAGGCAGTGTCTACACTGGTCTCCAATAAGAAGCGTTTTAGGCTAAGTGTGGTTGCACAGGTTGTGTGGGTGGCACTCTCAAGTCTCAGCAATGTCTTGGTCTCGGTTTAGGTGATCTTGACTACAATGCTACAAATCAGCTTCGTTTCTGTTCCGTTTTGCTGTGATATCAAAAGTTTGCAGCACATTTCTGTCACCTATTGCACATTAATATTTATGTAAACAAATTATTTGAATGTTAGGGAGATACTTAAAAGTTACAGTATGTGGATTAAGGGTAACCTATTAAAGTTCTGCAAAAACTGTTTGATGAGTGACTTATCTACAAAAACTACTCTGTTTTGGGGGACTGTATAATCGCACATAATGGCTCGGCAATATGTCCGGCAAGTCCAGACTTGAGAAAGCCCTCTGGAGTGGAAGGGTGAAACGTCGCCAAGAAACCAAACAGGTCCAGTTGCTTTAGGTAAAACCTTTTTGCGATACAAAACAAAATGACTTAAATTATGGCAGATTTGTAGTAGTTGCAGTGATGGTAGCAGTAATGGTAGTAATTGTAGAAGTAGTAACATCAGTAATTGTAGCAGTAGCAAACTACAGAAATAAAACTGCCACTACTGTGGTTTACCACTGATGCACACACACACACACACACACATACAAATGCTTCTACTGTGGGAGCATAATGTTTTCACTACTAGTTCTACACATTCTGGTGTGTGTGTGTGTGTGTGTGTGTGTGTGTGTGTGTGTGTGTGTATGTGTGCGCGCACAGGTAAATGCATGATGGCCAGTCTGTTAGCCATTATGTTGTCACTATTACGTGAATGGCTGCCTGCTGGGATCTATGGCTTTACTTCATGCTTGACTGAAACACACCAACATGAGGGTTCAGAGATCAGGTCAGGATATGATTATTTATGTGCCGTTTAAGCTCGGTGACGATTTTGCAATGGAACCTCCGTCTGCCCAACAAAAGCGAAACAAGATGGGTCAGGAGCCTTATGTCTGTGTCTGAAGCAGGTACCAATGTTAAAAACCTCACTGCAACATCACTGTTATAAACAATCAGCTCTGTATTATCAACTGCAGGAACTCACTGACCTGGAACCTGGAGTTTCCCATACCCGGAGCTTCTCTGTCACAGGTTCAGGTTCGCTCTCCTGTGTGTGCTGGTTGCTGTTTACACTCTGAGTATGCAGGTGTGCTATTCACTTAGGTTGTGCTAATAGGTACTGTTATGCTAATTGTTAAGACTAGACAACTCTTATGCACTTTTAACAACAGGGCTGATATTAAACGCGCAGAACTTGTGTCCGGAGCAGAGAGGACAGTGGAAATATACCAGAAAGGGTTTACATTAGGTTCAGTCAGAAGTCAATAAGTAACTGTAAAACTCCTCATTAAACTGAGCATTTGTTGTTTCACAATTACAGGTCATGACAACAAATCTCAGAGACTCAGAAATGACATTTTCTTACATGATACTGGAAGTTATTTTACACACTCTTCGCATGCTGTGGAAACACTAATGAGATTAGGTAAAAATGCCAATTTGGCTGTTATGGCTGTATTCTTTTGTTTAGGCTAAAAAGAGATGCTATTAGCTTATTTGCGTAAAAGAGATTATTCTGTGCCACCACTGTAGAAGTCCAAAACACAGAAAATATCAAAATCTATAATGATAACTTTCTGAGAGTATGTATGTGAACCAGTCAACCTGACTTAATTAATATTAATCTCTTAAGGGGGAAACATAGAAGGTCAACACTGTGAACAAACACTGACCGTTAGTCAATAGATAGAATGGATGTTGACATGGTTACAGTATGTTTGATGTGTCTTTTACATTTTAAACACTCTCAGAGTTCGATGTATAAATGATACATAAAAATGTCTGCTTTAGTTTTCTCCAACTGTGTTGTGGCTCTAAATTCTGCATATGTGTGAAAAGTTGTCTGTGTCTGACTGTCTAACATGTACCCTGACTCGCATCCAATGACAACTCAGATTGGCTCCAGTGCACCTCAGCAGAAGCGGATGAATGGATGATTGGGACTCAAGGGTTAGCGTCAAATGTATAAATGTCAAATGTATGTCTCTTGACGACCTTCTGAGCGCAGCCGCCTTATTGATCCCAGCAGCTGCTCCCTCATCGACTAAACATGCTCTGCTGCCTAATTATGGTCTATTGATTGTGGAGCAGAATCAGTCTCTAGACAAAGACATCCACCGTCTGATAAAGAAAAACAAAGGACTTTGAATTGATTTATCCTGTATTCTCAGCCTTATGTTACATACTGTTACATCATCCCTGTAGTCACGTTGTGCCCCGTCGTTTCCCCTCGTTAGTGCGACACCACCCTGTGTAGGGACAGGTCGGAGCTGATTTAAAGCAGACAGTTATCCACGAGAAGGCAATAAACATGTAAATATGTAGCTCAGAGTGCTTGTAATTGTCTCTGGTCCGTCTCACTCAGAGACCCTCCCCACCACCGGCACATGCTGTTGATTTTGCTGCACGTTTGCTTCAAGAGTGCTCTGCAGAGTGTGTGTGGTATGTCACATGATGACTGTACGTTCATCACCGTGACAGAGGGAGGGTCGGACTGGAGTTTTGGGCAGTGTCTTTACTTCTGTAGCATGAAGTAAAGACATTGGAAACAGTGAACGTGAAACAACAGTGGTGTCCAGTAAATCGTATTCAGATATCTTACCAGTAATCTATTTCAATTAAACTCCTGTCATTGAAAGATATCTTTTATTTTCACCTTGCTTTGTATGATTCTACTTTGCAGAGTACATGTATATAAATGGTGTTACAACTCTGTCTGCCTTGTAATAAAATATCTCTCTGTTTCCAGCTTGAAAAGTCCTCCAGGTGACATCATTTGGAAGTTAGGATGATCGTCTGGTTACTCATACTAACGAGGTGTCTGAAACACCTCTGTAAATGTAGTCAGTGGTGGAAGATGGATTCAGATCACTTACTAAGTATCTACTGTAAAATAAGCTGTAAATACAGAAATGTACAAACTCAGCAAATACTTTTCTCCTGGCCACGCGCTGGAGTGCCCTTGAGCAAAACACCAAATCTAAAAGTTGCTCACTCTGTGTATTTGTAACTTGTAAGTCACTTTGGATAAAAGTTGTAAAATGTAAATGTTCTGAAAAGTAACTATATTGTACTTAAAAGTACTGAGAGTAGAGTCACATGAAACAAGTTACAAATGTACAACTACATTTTATTGTTTTAAAAAATCTACTGTGATCAGATGTTTTACACCAGAGAGAAGCAAAAGAAAGGTAATCGTACAAGCAATTATTTAATATTACATAACTTATATCAACTTTCTAGTTGAGTCCAGCGTTTAAATAATTTAATGCCCAGTCTTAATATAAAATAATATGAAATAACAGTATCGTTAATAATCCCTGCTGTTCCACTGCTGAGTGACGTTTCCTATTGTTTGTTGAATAGAGAAAGATTTTCCCACTCTTCTTATTTACTTCTTATGGTTTGTTTCTGTTTCTGGGAGCTTTGTATTTTCAGCAGTCACAGCTAGACGGGCCAAGATTGCCTTTGGCGTGCCCACTTCCTTCTGTGGTTCCCCTAACTCATGTATGATTGGTCCTGCTGCCTTTCATCTTTGCCCAAGTCTTAATCAGAGTGTGTGCTTGTGTGTGTGTCTGCGTGCGTGAGGTTGACTCTCCTCATTCACGTCCGTGTTAAGGGTGTGAAGAAAACATAAATGGCAGATCTGGTAGCTGCTACATCACACTCAAATGTGACTGGCCACCACACTGTCATGCGACTGGAGGGAGCTTTCACCGGTACTCACATTACTATGAAAAATAACCTAAAGATGTTTATCACTTGTTGTATGCACGTCCTGATCTGCACACTGAGATCTAATCCAAACTTAGCTGTGTCAGATTTGTTACTAGTTGTTTGTTAATACCACTGTATTCGAGTTATAAACTTCTTCACGTAACCTTGATAGGATACTAGACGCCTGATTGTAAAAAAACTTGCACTATTCTGTTTAATTTTAATGACACAGCCCTTAATGCATATCGGTATTAGATCAGATTGTGCCTTTATGGCTCGTGCTGATCATTTTTTAAACTGCTGCGTCACACATCCACACCAACCACTTACTTTTCCACCTCCTTCCAAGATACACTGAATAATCAACGTCTTTGTACAAAGAAGAAGAACAACTAAAATCAAGTAGAAGGTTGAATCAAATCAAAACCATAATAGTTGACTTGCTTTCTTCTGGTTCACAGCACCATCTGTGACAGGGCCAATGAGAGCAGGGCTGAGCACAGATTGTTGCAGATGGTGTACACTCACCTGCACAGGAACCTGCAGGAAGCATGTTCCAGTCCAAGCGGTGGCCAAAAGCTAATCTGTATCAGCTTAACCATAGTGTATCTACTGACTAAATCCAATCTTGCAGGGATGACAATGAACTTAATTCATGAGCCCTGCAGTGTCTTTACTTCACTTCGGCATTTTTCTCCCCACGACTGATGACTAACACTTTGATAAGAGCAGTTATTTGGGAATTAGCTGGAGCCTCATGCAACATGTCAGCGTTGGGCATATGTGTGGGTTAATGAGTATATGCGTCAGGTGGCCAAACGGGGGCTGGTCCTGGACTGTCAGTCTGATGTCCATCTCCTCATTCACCTGCTAATAGGATCATATGCAGGAGGGTCAGATCTGGGCCAGCCAGCGGGGCGTAGGCTAATGCAGAACGCGCGCCATCCTCGCCCATCTGCTTCAGACGGACCGCCGAACCTAACCCTGGGGATTAGATATATGACTCACCACTGTATGTGTAGGGTAGCAGGAGGGGGTTAAGATTTCTATTGTTTGCTCTCGACTTTCAAGATAACACATCAATATGGATTATCTCCCCTCAAACCCGGTAATCTGGTGATCAGGAAGCTGGATGACCACTAAACGAGTACTGAGCCTCCTCTTGCTAGTTTTTGTGTAAATAACATGTTTGTGACACTTTTTTTATTTAAAAAAACATTTATTCTTCATGAATTAGGTAAAGATCTTTAGTCAGTTAGATGCATCTTCATAGACTTAGTTAGGGTCTGTTATTATATACTGTTATTACTAACAGTGTTAAAACTGGTATTATATTAAAGTGTCCTTGGGCGTGGTGCAGCCTCTGAGTGATATTTGAGACTATTTGACTCTTACATATACAGACTATTTGAGGTAGTAGGTGTAGAGAAGTTCTCTCTCCTCAAAGCTAGAAGGAGTTTGCATGTTCTCTCCATGTTTGCGAGGGTTTTCTCTGGGTATTCTGGCTTCCTCCCACCATCCAAACGCATGTTAGGTTAATTGGTCTGTAGGTGTAGATGTGAGTGTGAATGGTATTGGGATTGGTTTCAGCACGTCCATGATGCTTACGTGGTGTGTAGTATGTAAAATGTTTTCACCAGTGTGAATAATTGATAAATGATAATGTGATGCTGGTGCTTCCAGATGGTAAAAATAATATCTTTTGATTGAAATTAAAAATCCACACTCTGTATTTTTACCACAGAGGCAGAGAAACCATGAGTTTGCGAGTGATTTAATTCTCATTGTTTGGTTATTTTTGTCCTTGCATTGACATTGACAGTTTGGCTTTTCTCTTCGCTGTGTGCATGTTTAATATCACTATCAGTCAGACAATGGGCACAGGAAACTGTGTCTGTGTTGTTTAGAGGAAACGCCTATAATAATAAGCACATATTGTAATGAAACAATATACAGTAGAATAGGCTATTTCTGCCACTGCCAATAGTTTTATCCACTATTTCTGATTGAAACACACATTGTTGTCTTGGGTAGCTTTATAATTTTCAGTAGAAGTGAGTAACAGCATTTTCAGTTCATGACTGTGAGTACCACACCATATGGAAGCAGAGCAAGAAGTCTAGTTGATCATTTGTGGCCAAGTTTATTATAGTGTCAGCTTTAAAAGAGGGGCTCCTATAGAATTAGTGATACACACCTCACTGACACACACACGATACAATACACAATAATCACACAAACACAAGCAGGAACACAGCAGATCGCATTAATACCTCACGGTGGACAGATTACCGCTGATAATCTGAACAATTTAAAGGACACCCAGGGCACTGTGTTTTTAATTAGAGGTATCAGAGGATGGAATAAGTGTGGCTGGATGATCTGGATCTTAAGTAATTGTTAAAGCCTGGGAAAACAGATGCTGGATGTATTGATTATCACACATCTATCAATTCAACTGCGTTTTCAGTGCACACACACACGCACACACACACACACACACACACACACACACACACACACACACACACACACACACACACACAC
>JAUMTR010000017.1:23220691-23233805 GCA_032270685.1 Microctenopoma stevenorrisi | reverse complement strand
ACACCCACACACACACACACACACACACACACACACACACACACACACACACACACACACACACACACACACACACATTTATACAACTTTATTTTAAAGAGGAGTATTATAAAAATATCTGCAGAAACATACAGGTTAGAGACCCCTAAAATACAAAGTAATATTAAAACATACTAAATATAAGGAGATATAAACAGATATAATCAGGTCACGTAAAATCAATAAAACAACTCAGTCAAAACATTGTTTTACTGCACTGATAGATACTGAGGTTTATATGCTAGGTTAAAATGACCTTAAATAAGATTTGATAATGTTGTAACTAATCCCACCAAACAATGTCAAGACTAATATATCAGATTTCATCTGAATACCAACTTCACATCCTTTTTAAGTGAACTGAATACAATAGCAATCTTCATACCACATGTGTGTGAACAAAGTTTTGTGGTTATATTTTACTTCTACTTGAGTAAACCAATTTTGAAGTATCACTACTCTTACTTGAGTACCATGTTTGGCTACTGCACCCACTCCTTTGCGCAGTACTGATCACTTCAACCCGTTCTTGTTCCAGCTAATGAACAGATGATACAGCAGTAGTCCTACTACACTTGGAAAAATGGCTGTCATGCAACATCATGATTAATTGTGTCTTTCTAAAACTACATGATGCTATTTTTCATTTATCTTTATGTATTAATTTATCTTTCAGATTCCAAACGCTGTCATTATTACAGTTTTAGTTTCTCATTTTAAATGGAATTTATGCAGACTTAAAATGTAAAACATCCAAACATCAATCTATGAAGATATACCAGTCATTTGCACATGACACATCACACGTCTGCTCACATGAACCTGATTTTGTTTGCCATGGGGAATCCCTCAAGATAAAAAAGCAAAACTTTAAAGTGAAAGGAATCAGGTCCACACAGTATGAACATTAGGGTCACTGCTTTTTATTCATACATATATTAGAACAGTCAGGAGAAAAGATGAGTCCGAAACATTCACATAACCATCCCAGATTCTAATTAAGTATGAGACCATTACATAATATGTGAAACAACTGTGATCATCGGATTTTTGTCATCGGATGTACCATTGTGCTGCTATATTCCAGCCTCTTGCCCATATGGCGACAGGAGCCAGGAAACAGGCTCACAGGATTAAACCAAACCCTAAGAATAATACATGGCTAATGAACCCAATGGTCTATGATTATGGTTTTATCTCAGTAAAAGACAAAGAGGTGAGAGAGCTAATACGAGTCGACCCGGACTTAGCACTGTTCACAGCCAAATGCTTGGGCTGAGAGCCGGTGGCCCTCGCACTGGTGCCTATTTGGGGATTCTGCAGTAAATACCAGGAATGTGAGTGTTAAACCCCTGCATTGTTTCTCCATTAGGCACAGATGGTCTGAGTTCAGGTGACAGAGACAATCAGGTCCACTGTGATTATGACAAACCATATGAAGGTGTTGGTTAAAATCACCTTATGTCATAATAAATAGTATAAAACAAGAACAGATCAGTGCACGTTGCAGAAATCTGAACCTTATCTGACATGAAATTTGTTTAGTTCTTCAAAGATAAATGACATTATACTTTATACTTCTACAAGACTACATTGATATGGGGAATATTGTACTTTACTACAGGGTTAAGCTCTAGTTTAAGTTCAAGACGATGGAGTCATCAAGAACAAGAAAGAATAGTAAAAATAGTAAAATATTTTTAGAATAATCAATATCATATGCATCATATCTCATAGGATATGATGCAAGATGCAATTATTACCTAATAGAATGTTTTAAATGTAAAGGCTCCTATGAAAGCCACATTTAGGCAGTGTTTGAAAATCATTATCTCGCTCGGCACCTAATCAAACACCAAACTCTGTATTATGCTAATGAGACATCAGCATAACAGGCCGAGCAGCAGTAGTCTGTGCATAAAGTGATAGTTTCATTGTTAGTGCGATGAAAGAAAGAGGCCAGCTCCAGCAAGTCATTGTTCTCCAGGAGACATGGAGTACAGAAAGTTTGCTATGACACAGCTAAATGCTTCATATCGGCTGTGCTAAAGAAAGACTGAGTGCAGCTGCTGTTGGGTTATGTAATATGATGCTCCATATGTTCCACATGACTAATTACACTACACAAAAGGAGGAGGGCGGAGGGAGTGTTTAGGGTAAGGGGCGAAGGTAGGGGAGGGAGGAGGAAGAACAATGATGAGGAGGATGAGGAGACTGAATATGTCTTGAGAGACGAGGATGAGGAAGAATACTATCATTAGTTCCTGTTCCTTCACTTTATATCAACAAGTGTGATCACCCTTGCAGACTGCGTCTCTCTGTCTTCACCCCCACTGTTCTCCAATCAATCCAAATTGATTGTGATAGCTGCGGGCTTTGACCTACTTTGAAGAACAATAGCCCCCCATTGCTGCCTGGTACATTCTGATGGTTTGGTTTAGAGGTCACCCAGGCTTGGACAGCGAAGAGCGGGGGTGAGCAGGAGAAGGGTGGGTGTGCGGCCTAACCCCTTCATCTTTTCAGAAAAACACTACTATCCTTCTTGACCCCAAGCGACAAAGACTCTTAAGGGTCAAAAACAAGCAGATACTGGGTCGAGTGTGTCCAGACAGTGTTGGGCTCTACCAGCTGCCTCCCTGGCTCTGCTGCTGTACACTCACAAAAGCCCCACAGCTTTGAATGTCTTCATGTGTACTGCATGTCCTCCATACAATACCGGGATTTGTTCATGTACAGCTGTAGGGCATGGTCCTACCACGGGGGTGCGAGTGATGTGGCAAGTGACAAGTGAAGTGGACTAATTCATCCTGGATGAAAACTGGAAAAAACACAAACAGGGCCAATGTACTAAATAGGAGCAATATAATGAAGACACTACTTGTTACCTGTGTCTGCGGCTGGGCTCTGGTTAAGTTGCTCTGTATTACAGTCGTAACTGCACATGTACACATATTTTGCTGTTTACCAAATCAAGAGATGATGTTCTTATGCCAAGAACCTGGCATTAAAGTCACTCATAAGATGTGGTGTTTGCACAGAGCATGCTCAGTGGAGACGTTCTTGGACCGGGCCAGTTTACAGCATGCACTCCTATACGTTTAGTGTAATTGTGTTGTACAGCATTAATTCTGTGTGTCTAGTTGGAAAAATTCTTGATGACTTATTTGATTTTCAGATAACTCCCTGGGTGGAAAGTGTCCAGTTGCAAAGTTGTAATGTTTTAATTAACCACAACTGATAATGATCTTTTTATTTTGTCAATGTACACATCACTACACATGCATATCGTGGAAAGAAATGCACCTCACAGCACAGAGTTGTTGAATATTATGTTACAGGGTACGCTGCTTGCTGCCCTGCTTTGAGCAAACAGGTGACAGTGAGCGTGAAGCACTGTTGTTCCAACTTTTGTAACCTCCTGAAACAGAGGGGCAGTCCTACTGCACTATCTGGTGAACCTATTGATCACCACATCCTCAGCTGTATATCTGCAGGAAACTGCCTCCAAACAGCCCTGTTCTCGGCCTCTGCGACATTGAGACAATGAGTAACATTCTGAAGTGGTAAGAACTGACACAACAACACACACACACACGGGACGCCTAGGGGGGAGACACTTTGGACCGGATGGTCCAAAGAGACGCCCTACGTAAGAATGGAATCAAAAAGGAAAACATGCATGGAAAAGCGTCGAAAGCAGTGGAGAAGACTACAAACAGACAAAACAGCCACAGGCGATAATAAACATGCAATCAGTGAAAAGGGGTTGTGCTGCGGAGATAAGGTTATTACTCATTATTTCTTTGTGGGCAGCTGACAAATGTGGAAAAAGACACCCACAGCATCAAGGAAAATGAACCCATTCCAGCACACAGTCCGAGATTATATGATAAACATTTCCAAAAGGAATCACTTCATGCCTTGTAAAAGTTGTAGGAATGCTGTCTGAAATGTCCCACATAAACAACCAGAAAAGAAAACCTCCCTCTTCCCTCATGCCCATTAGAAATGGCTCTACATTCTGTGCATCTCATAGTTAGAAGAAAAAACTGCACACAGTAGCTCAATGTATCTCAGCGAACATTCTGCACTGTCGACCAGCCCTCGACATTCTTACATCATGCATTTAACTTACTGCATTTCTGTTGCACAGACATTCAGCTCTAATGACTTCAGCATAACCAGTCAAACTTTCCGTGAGGGCAAAACCTTGGTTTATGAACATGTCCGTACAAAGTTCATTGTTTCCCCATTTTTCCTCCGCTGTGTTAGCTGCTAACGGCTAATGTTATCACGAGCACTAAACTGCACATGGTTTTCCCCACTTCAAAAGACAAAGGCAGGAGACATTTTAACTAAATACAATGAAAGCCTCTTTTACTGATGACCAGCCCACTCTCAGGTACAGAGCGTGCAGTGGCAGAAACAGGGAGGCTCTTTTGTTAACTGTGAAATGAGGAACTGACGATTGTGTGCACCAAAGGAGACACACTGAGAAACCACCACTCAGTAACACCCACACACACACACACACACGCACGCACACACACGGCTTTCCTGCATTCTTCCTGCGGGCTGCCTTTTCATGAATGGAGTTTCAGAGTGGGAGCGTCTCATTGGCTGAGTCACAGACCAATCAGAGGCTGGGTTTTCAGACCATTCACAAAAGTTTCTCACTCACTCGCTCTTCCTCCCACCCTTCCCTTCTCTCTCTGTTATACACATAGAACACATTTCTGTCACCAGTGTTTCAGTTAATTACACATTTTATCTACTACATGTGTTTATTAACTTTACTCACTAGTTCCTTCTTTAATCTACTAAAAATACAGAATACTGAATATTTAAGTGTAAAAATGTGTTTATTGGAATTTAATCTATTTTAAACTTGCAATTACTCATCAATAATCAGAACATATCAAATCAGACTACCTGTTAAATAATCTCCATCTGTTGCGTGAGAATATGAGAAACACAATCATACACCAATACTGTCATATTCATTTATGTGAAATTAACCATCCTGCTTAAGGATTACTGTACATATGTCTTCAACCACTGTGTTTCTCCATGTGCGTAACATTTGACCACACAAAAAGTCAGTGACTCAGTGTTTAGTCACTGACGCTCTGTACTGACCCACCTCGACTAACTGTAATATAGTGGATGACTGCTTTAAAGAAATTCACTGAAGTTAAATCTTGCAATGATGACACATAAAGCCCACTGCTTGAGCTTTAAACATGAACTGATGAGCAACATGAGCAATGCTTGTAACTGTACTGTTACTGTGACTCTTACTGTGCTATGACATCAGTAGGAAATCATCAAACTCTGAACTGTTTATTAAAATCAAAAACACCTTTTGTAACAGTTGCATATAAACCCCCATTTGGAAATTAGTGGTAATTTTAAAAAACCTGTGGCTTTGCACTTTGCAAGTACAGCGCTTCATTTTGCAGTAAGTTTTTTCTGTCAATTAGCCCTAAATTGATGCAATATCATTGAAACACTACGTTGTGCTAATGATGGTCCTCTGTTCGCCTAAGTAGTTCTTTCATTCAAAGAATAGTTTCCAACTACGACAGACATTTCCATAATTCTGTCTACTTTTTATGCCTAATTAGTTTATATTATAAAGTCAACTTTTGCTTAAACATATATAAGAGACCCCATAGTTGCAGTTACTGGTCATTCTGTCAAAGTGCTTTTGTGGCCTTCTGCTTATTTCTCTCTCTACTCACTCCAACCAGTTGAAGCAGATGGCTGCCCACCACAAGCCTGGTTGTGCTGGTTTTCTACCATTAAGACAGCTTGTCTTCTCCTCTTTCACCCTGTGCTGCTCAAGTGGGTATATTTCTGTATAGAGTTACATTCAGTAAGGTCACAAACCTTAAGCACTGTTAATGGCCTTGAAATTATTTCTGCTGTGATTTGGCTCGGTATAAAGAAACTAAATTAAATTGCAACTGAATTGAATTGAGTGTAGATGATAATCCATCATACACACTAAATGGTTTTCTTTACATCGAGGACTGCAGGCTTTAAAACAAGTCACTACGAATTCTGAGAACTGGCATAAATGCCTCCAAAGCCATTAGCAACAAGTGAGGATCTTTAAATTGCCCTCAGCAGGCGTGTTAGTGTTATCACGCTTTACTTGCTGTCCCACCTCAGTTAAGCAGAAATTCTTTATCAACAGTAAGCTTATCCAGCTTGGCAGGAACAATGTGTGAGAACCACCAAAGATAACACTTAGCTTCTACAGTTAGACAAGGGTGTGGTAATTAATGCAGCTACTTTCTGTACAATCATTATACATCCTATTAGACTGTGGCACAAAAAGCTAATTTCAGTGTTTCTTTTCAAGATGTTTGATGTGATGCCTGTTGCTGTGAGGAAGCCAGATTACTATTGAAGGAGTTGGCCACAGTGATAAAACATTTAGAGCCAATTGTTCAAATACACACGCTGCTTTCTATGATGCAGTGAAAATCTGTGTGAGTGTCGATGGAATTGTGTCAGTTAAGTCAAATAACAAAGACATTTTTCTCTTTACAACGCTGCAAGTTAAACTACTGATAAGTGCAAATCGACAGACGTAAGAAAATAATTCAGTTATAAGAATACTGCACCCTGCAATTTCCATAATTGCACCTTTATTGTGAAAGCAACATTTTAATTGGTAACTGCTGAAATACTTGATACACCCCCACTGTACATCTGTTGAACCTGGTTCAAGTTTTTAGCTGGAAAATCCTGTGCTGGAGCCCCATGTTGGCCACCTCCTTTTTGAGGGCAGACTTTAGACATTGCAAATGTGTGCCACCATACCTGATTTTAAACTACATGGGAGCTCCCACACTGCTTGTGATACAAGGCTGTAGTAGGAGACAACTTCTAGAAATTCTGTTTCTATACAACCTTCAATTTAGTGAGAATATCTGTTATTACACCTTTGTAACGATTTGTCTTTAAACTGTCTCTGCACTTAAATGTAGAGAAAGATCATGGTCTGATTCACTTTTTCTAACCTTAACCAAAGTGCTTTTCTTGTCTAAACCTAACTACACACAGGATGCAGTTTGTTGTCCCTACGCATTTTACAGTGGTCCCTCGTAATCGTGGGAGTTATGTTCCAAAGTCAGTTTTATTTTTTACAATTATTATATATGTTTTAAGGCTGTAAACCTCCTCAATACACACAAATTTGGCAAGCTGAATGCATTCTGTTCTGTACAGGAGACATAGTGCAGAGGAGATTTATTGAAAATGGTCTAGAGCTAATTAGGACTCAGAACATAATGTGCTGTAAAAAAAAAGATGCAAAACTGCACAAAAAAAATCTACAAAACTACAAGGCCACGAAAATTGAACCGCGTTATCGCGAGGGACCACTGGACATCTGTTATCTTTATTCCTTCATGCATGTTGCATCACAACATAACCTTAATGTGAATAATAACGTTCTATTGTGATTTTCCTGTTTCTAACCTCCAACCTAATTCACCTCTAACCTAATGTTCATTTTGATTGGGTTTAATAAAACCAGCAATTCATAAGTTATGTTGCATCTTCTCCAAGATGTGTAAATATCTATTGGTTTAATAGTTAGTGGATCCTGTTCAATTCTGTTTGACTCACAAACAACTGCGGAGCAATGAGACACAGTCTGTGAGTGTTGTGATTGCAGCCACATGAAGAAACCAGCCACCAGCAACGGTGCCAGCCACACTCACTCTTTCAAATGACGTGTGACAAAAGCCGCAAGCCTGCAGAAGTTCTAAAACCTCAACCCCACCTCCCCAACCCCCAGCCCAGTGGTCTGCATGGACCCCTCACATGAATGCAGAGAGGTGAGGATCACCCTCTGGGGGTCCTTAATACTCGCACAGAGGCATTGTATTTGCCACCTTTTCAAAGACAAACATTTTAATACACTCCCCAGATGCTTCCAAAATGTGAGTTAAACCTGTGCTACGCGGAAAGACAGGCATAGGGACGGTGAGATGAAGGCAGGACAGTGGATCCATAGGACCATGAACGGTCATACTCTCTATTCCCTCCCACTCATCCTAAGCAGAAGAACCTAGATTTCCATTTGTGTTGAGCTTAAAACAAACCCAGAGAAACCAGGAGTGACCTGAGAAAAGTGTCACCAACAAGACAGATGTGTCAGAGGTTATCTGTGTTTCTGCGTGCTGGGGTCACGAGAGCAGGGACTGATGCTAACTGGCATGCCTGAGTAATGTGAAGCACAGTGACTTTACAGCTTCTTTACTTTAGGTTTGTACACGTTAGTTGAAGTTTATGTATACATGACAGTTGACTTCTTGCTGATTGCAGTAGTGGAGAAACTATTGACTTGTTTACTATATGTTAGGAGCATGGAGCAGCGGAGCCAGAAATGTGTGGAGAGGAAACGATTGATTGGAAGTCCTCACATCTTAATCTACCGAAGTGTTGAGAGTGGAGTTGTGCTCTGCAACAACACACTGTGAACACACTGGGTGTCTTTCTAGAGTGTTCTGCTTTAAGCCCCGAGGTTCTTGCTGCACTCATGTTCAACCTCCATTGTGTCATGTCTGTACGACCAAGCCACATGGTAGAATACTTCCACTCATCTGTAACCCCCACCCCTCCACACAAACAGTTAACTCTTAAGTGCCATTGGCCCAGGATTGTTTGGCAGCTTAAACTGTTTTGTCTGAGCCCTGCTACCCTATGGAGGATCATTCCCCTGCAGCTAACTGAGCTGAAACCAAATGAGCTGGAAGACAGCCTCAAACTTAATAGCAGTATTGATGCTTCTGATCCACCCCGTTTTAGCCAGATTATCTGAGCAGATGTGTGCAAGAAGAACAAAAAACACAGTCATGTTTTTTCTTTTAAGAAGCATAAGTTTGTGACCAAAACACACAAATGTCTGTTCACTAGTACATTAAAATAGTTTTATATGTATACATTTTATAATCAAGGAAACTATGGGAACTAAAAAGTTTTTTTGCAGGACCAAAAGGCAAAAAAATCTGTGACTAAAACTTGGTTTGTCGCATGATCAGGGGTCAGAGGGATTCCATTCCACTTATGTGCTTAGTTAACTGTGTCTCCTCCCTGTAAAATAGCAGTTCTCACTTTGCCAAATGTGTGTAACTGACACAAGAATCTGACGATGAGGCCACATGTGCTATGCATGCACACACAAACACACACAGACATTTCCTATTATCTTTGAAGATAATCCATTGTTTTAGGGGAGTCTGAGTCCACACGGCCCATCGTCCTGTCCTCGTCATCATAGTGGCCAAAACCTACACCATGGAAACAAATGAACACTGCTTCTGTGAAAAGGTGATTGAGGAATCATAGAAGCAACATCTGAATGCTGAGATCCTACACGGTGAACGTTAAATTGTGTGTACAATCGGGAGAATTGTGTGTTTTGGCTGTAGGTGTTTTGAAGGTAATAAACAAAAAAAGAAAAAAAACATTAACATCTATGGTCTTTGGATTGTGGGAGGAACCCAGAGAGAAGCCACACAGTCACCAAGAGAACGTGCAAACGCATTTCAGTGCAGATCATGAAAGCTGATCACCTGTAGCTCATATTTTACGTCACACAGAGGCCCTGAGTGAGGTGTAAAATTGGTTTAAAGAAAAACTATTAACTATAAAAATATCAGAATTTCTGAATAACCTCTCTATAACATCACAGTGCAGGTTGTGGACAAAAGAAGACATGTAGTGCCTAGAACGTTTTTGATCATCAAAAGGCATTTTGTGTCATTAAAGGTGAACATTTTTTTTTACTTTTTCTACTTAGGTACATTTCAAAACCTGTACTTTTTCCTTTTACTTAAGTAAAGAATTTCAACCTGCACTTTTAATTTTACCAGAGTATTAGAGTACCTGTACTTCTACTTAGGGAATGTGAGTACCTCTGACACCTCTGGAGGACGCACAGCGTAGCTCCATTTCAGTGTCATGTAACTACCGTCATAATCCTGTGTTTGTTGTGCCACTAATGGAAACGTAGCAGAGCTCAGTAGCCATCATCTCATCTCATAAGATTTCAAACGTTGGCTATCCCTCAACCATAGATGAACTAAATTGAATGCACCAAACTGGTTTAGGTGTAAACAAACCCTCAGGGCAGTTTCACATCTGCTTACTGCTAATTCTAACTATGTTTTTGTTTTACAAATCATCTGACTGATGAGTGTTGTTTTTCTGGACGTTTGGCATAAACCACGACACACGTTGTAGAAGGAGGACTGACGTGTTTGGTTAGTTAGTAGTCCAACCATCAGTAGTGCAGCTCAGTAGGTAAAATCCTCATTTGTGAGTGGACTGAATTATTGGTACATCTATAGCTGTGAGGAAACCAGTGACATCGTGCATTTCATAGCTGCTTGAGCCCAATTCATACTTTCCACCTCGTTTTTCTGTTTCCCTGTGGTAAGTAAGTCAGCCGTTGAAATGAATGAAAATGGCTACACGGTGAAATTCTGAACACGAACCCTTATTCTAACCTAACTGATTCTCTTCACTTTAACCCTAGAACTAAATCTTAGCACTCAAACTGAACTTTTAGGTTCCTCCAGGCCCAGCCAAAATGTCGTGCAACAGTGTTATCTAACTAAAACCTGTCTATATAATCATAGAAAGACATGGATCCACACTGTGCAAACAATGGCACATTCATGAACACACACACACACACACACACACACACACACACACTCACACGCAGTTTGGTCAATTTGCATTTAGGGAAGTAGTGTTTTTAGCTGGAAGGTGTAACGCTCTCCAATTCTAACTGACATGTTGGCTAAAGTAAATAGACCACATCCACACCCAGCAGACAGCTGCTCTGAACGTGCAACTCCATTGTATTATACATCAGTGTATCCTGACAAGATGCAATCTGATAAAGCACTGTTTCAACATAATCAAGGTTTGGGATTACAGCACTGATGCTTTTTAAGAAAAAAAGTTAGAGGACATCCTAGTGGGCAAACTTTCTAATATGCAGGTATTGCTGTAGTCAAAGACAACACAATGTGTAAAAGCTGCAGACATACCACCAAGCTGTAACAGCACACAAGCCACGTTCCTGAATGTGTTGTTCTGCATTTTATTGACATTTTCTTGTTGGAATTTGTTCTCCAACGCCATGGCAGACCGTATGTCAGTCAGGGCTGTGAACACTATTAAAGGGTTTTGCTTTGTCTCTTTCTGCAGTCATTTCCAGTAGGGCCTGAGTTTCCTGCCAAAGACTTTAAAAAGGCTCTGAATTAAGACAATGCTTCTAGCCCTCCAGAGCTGGTCACAAACAAGATTTAAAATCTAAGACTGATAAATTGGAATTTTCAATCTGAATTTTCATCACATTAACGTTGATTTTTGGCAGCGTCTTGTTTTTGAATGAGGATTTTACTGAACACACACTTAACATGAGATTTCTTCCTTGACCTGGTAAAGATTCATTTCAACGTTTATCATCTGCCTACAAAGACCTAGTGAGATGTAACTAAAAGCTATATGAAAGCTAAAAAATGGTGTTATTTTTAAAATAAAATAACAGAAGAATGCATTCTCATCATGTTCAACGGTTATTCAACTACTTTTTCAAAAGATTTTTGTTAGGTGCCGGTTCAAAGTTAAGTGGGGAGCAACTGAAGTCTTATATCATTATTTACATTAATCTGGAATTTACAAAACAAGGTTTTTAAAAATCTAACAATACAAACCTAATAATAAACAATACAAATGTCTTTGTAATAAACTATATACAGAGGTTCGCTCAGTCTTTACACCCAGTACTTCCTGTGTGCTGCTGTAGACTGATCAGCAGTGCTTAGTAACAGCACTAACAGTGCCCAGAAACACACAGTGATCGCTTGTGGACAATGCACATGTCGAGGTCAGCCCTATTTACTATCCTTGCCATGTTTCCAAACTACAGTAACCTTACACACCAGTCGCCAGAGTAACCTGTTTTACACACTAGTCACTAAATGAACAGCTTTGTCTTTTATCAGTTGTTATCAGCACCATACATATGGGTCAGTGGGGCTCTTAGCTCAGTAGATTGTTATCATGTGCCACACTTTTATTGTCATGGTGACAATATTAAAGACAGAGTTTACCAGCCTTAGGCACAAAACTTTGCTAGGGTTAGAAAAAAATCCTGGTTTGGGTTTACTTACTATCATACTTATTGTCCATAAAGGCCCTTTAACATAATGTTAAGGCAGTATATACACTACTCCAGAGAATTTAATGGAACACTTTTTAATCAGACTCAATCAGATATCAAGTTAGTTAATGAAATTAACAGATTCAAAAAAGGGGCAACAATGAGACGATCCCAAAAACAGGAAAGATTTCAGCATTTGAATCGGATCAGTGGCAGCATGACGTGATACCTGGACCCTACAGAGGCTGCACAGACAGTCCACCACCACCAGGATCACACATCAATATGTGCCATTGCCATAGGTGACATCCTTTTATACTTAACACTTTATTCATTTTATATCGGTATGGATATCCAGCATGACTTTTTCTCCAGTTTGCATCTGATGTGTTTTTAAAGTGATCCTGTTTTTGTGATGTGTATTTATTTTAAAAGACAGTTTAACCAAACCTAAAGCAATTCACAATAAATTGAACTGGATAATTTTTGTCCCTAAACTTAACCAAATCTTGATGATTCCATAATTCCACTAGATAGATATGTCTGCTGGGATAGAGATATGTAATGGAATCCAGGGTCCAATGCAGAGAATAGGGACAAGCAACCTAATAAAGTAAGTTAGGTTGACTTGTAGTGCAGCTGAGCACACGATCCACAACACTGACATTTGTCTCAACATTATAATATAGATAGAAATTGTTTTATGAATTGGAACCAAGATTTTTAAAATTATAATTACAATATTTTTTGTTGCGTCATGAATCAGAATTACGGCCATATGCTTCACGAGTAAGTCTAGGTCAGGGGTGGCCAAGTTCGGGCCTCGAGAGCCGCAGCCCTGCTTGTTTTCCAACCATCCCTGCACTTACAGCT
>JAUMTR010000017.1:23189557-23211571 GCA_032270685.1 Microctenopoma stevenorrisi | reverse complement strand
ATAATGAAAATAGAATGGGTCCAAGCACAGAACCCTGTGGGACTCCGTATTTAACCTGCATGTGCATGGAAGATTCACCATTAATATGAACAAACTGGGATCTATCAGATAAATAGGAGTTAAACCAGCTTAGTGCTGTTCCTTTAATTCTAATAACATGTTGCAGTCTATGTAATAAAATGTTGTGATCAATAGTGTTAAAAGCTGCACTAAGATCTAAAAAGACAAGTACAGAGAGACGTCCGCTGTCGGAAGCTAATAGAAGATCATTGGTCACTTTAACAAGTGCCGTTTCTGTGCTATGATTTACTCTAAATCCTGACTGATAAACCTCATAGAGCTTGTTCATGCGCAGATGGTCACCACCTTTTTCGAGGATTTTAGAGATAAAGTATAGATAATAAAAAATAATTGACATTGCCTCAATTAATGAGGAATAATAAAAGGTACTAGCTTTACGAAGGGCATTTTCATACATTAGGTTGGTGGTGAACCTTGGGGACTTCTTCTGACTATGCCACCACCATAACCTGAGCTTTACTAGGTGACTCCACTCTTGCTAGGCGAGATAATTCTTATATCTGTGCCTCCAAAGCTACAAATAAGCTACATTTATTACACATACCTTTACTATTAAAGGAGGCTGGACTGTAACTATACATACCACACTCCACACAGGAAAGGAAGGAGGAAGCACAGGGAGAAAGAGAAGCCATTGCTAACAGAATCAAAACAAGCTAGTGGAGCTTAGAAAACACAGTTAGCAGTAGATTCAGAGCAAGCAATTGAGTGAATAAGCGGCCAATATAACTTTTAAATCTAAAGAAATATGTGTCTAACAATCACTCAATTAAATATCTTAGAGTTTAGAAATGAATTCGTAAATCAAACCCAACGGGCAGGAGCAGCAAACAATCCGTGTCAATACAGGAACCCTGAATCAAACACGACACAGCTTTAAGCAAGTAACATATGAAACAAGTGTTATTTTGACATCTAGATATAAAATAAAGCTGTAAGTAACTGCAGCACAGACTGCACTACACACACTGGAGCACATTTTTGCAGCAGTCTGTCTTTGTTTGTTTAAATATATATCACTTCATAGCAATGTTCCTTAGAACTCATGCACCAGTTCTTCACACTCGTGTTGCAATTGTCAGGCTTTGGAGCTAGCCTTGCGCTGCCTCACTTAAGATTACCACCTAGCTAACTGCTACTGGGATGAGGTGGCCCAGATGTCTGTAAAGGCTGATGAGTGGTTAAAAAAAGGTCTTTAAATACATTATGCATTTTGCATGTTTCCAGTACGGGTTCACATACACACAGTTCACTGGGCAAACTCTAGGACTCTTTGTGAAACCAGGAGCCAGTTTCACCAGGAGCCTGCATGTGAAAGCTAACTATGCAGATAAAGTTGTGAGTGCAGTACTCCAATAAAGTGTACATTTGTTGTTTTTAGTTGTCAGGGACCAATTTTAAGACCAAAGAAAACCTAAATTCATCACATTGTCACATTTGTGACCCTCTTCTTTAGAGCAAAGTGATTCAGAGTCACCACCACATGCGTGACAAGCGTACAACTACACAGACTTGCAGATTTATAAAGCTAAAGGTGATTATGAACGCTAGACATCTGTGTTAATAAATCTGTGCTTGAAACACAAGCTTGATTTCAAGTTTCAAGTTCAAAAACTAATAATTATCTATTAACCATAACACAACTATTTTGCAAGGGTGGGCATATCTTTCATTATTGTATATACTGTAAGCTATTATTGGTAATGGTTATGCTTAAGAATCAAACATTAGACATGGATAACCTCATATCACTAAGGTACACCTAGTTCTACACTATTACACAGACATGTCACATCGTGGCATTGATTGTGTTCCACAAGGATAAAGCAAGGATATGCACACAACATCCATCACCACTTCATTTGACCAGCTTCATTCAACTGTACAAATGTCCAGGACCTAAGTGGATCCAAATGGTCCCAAAACTGCACCTTGTCCTCTTCTGATAACACCGTTAGTTACTGTCACCATTTAATACACTATTAAATTCATGTCAGGTTTGGGTTGGCTCTCCATGTATCTGGTAGGTCCAGAGTTTGGATAATATGTAGACAAAAAGGAGAACTAAAGCTGCTGAAGCTCTCCTAACTTGCTGCTCACACTGGGCCTTCTGGGCTAAACAAGATTTAATTGATATGGGTTCCACATGTAGTGTTTTTTCAAAGTGGGCACCAGAACAGTTAGCTGTGACAGCGAGCAGCAAACTTCTCATTTTTAATCCAAGGTGTTGCTATTTTACTATAGTTTTTAATTAAAATGTGATCTTCTGATTAGTAAAAAGCAAATATGATAAATAATTATAGGGTATATATACAGTAAACATAAACAGCTCCTCAACAGTTTATAAAAATATGAGAGGTTAAATAAATTGGAAGAATCACAAAACCAGCCTGTTGTCCTCTGATGAGTGGAGTGGAATGATTGCTTTTCAAAGTAAGATGTGTGTGTGTGTGTGTGTGTGTGTGTGTGTGTGGGGCCAGTACAAACAAAAGTTCTGAATAGCCTAGCTTTCTCCCTCCAAATAAAAGACAGCGAGCGAGCGAAGGAGGGATGAATAGGAGAAAGCAGTGAGAGAGGAGGCTGTGAGCTGCTCCGGCATGCAGCCTGTGAATTACCACAGCAGATGGTGTGTGCGTGTGCATGTGTGTGCGTGTGTGTGTGTTTTATACACAAAGAGCCCAGGAAGTAGCAGATGAGTGGCGTGCCGAGGCGCAAGCCGCAAGACCTCATGTCAATCACGGCCCTTTACTGCCTGTCTCAGTGGCCGGCCAGGACAGACCGCCTGCTGCTGTCACTCTGCCTGTCTCACTGCTGCAGATCTACACCACTGATGTCTGCAACGACATGCATGGTTTCTGTTTTCCTGTGTGTGGCTGGAAAAAGATGTTCAACCTTTAATATAAGTCTAAAATAAATAAACTTACTTTATGCCTTGTGGTTCATTCTATGTGGGAACTTATATGCAACAAAGCAGCACTTTCCCCTTAGGGATCAATAATTTATGCCAATAGGTTTGATTCTAACAGTTTCAGCTTGGACATGTTCTCAGGAACTTCTCTGTAGTGGTTTTTTACATGTCCACTGTCTTTGTCGCCGTCACTATTGCACAAGTTTTACAACAGGTACAGCCACTCTGCCATTTTTATAAAATGACAAACTTTTGAACTACTGTCCGCTCTGTGATTGTAAGTCAGCAGAAACAGATGTTTCCTTGTCAGTGTTTGTGTAATTTTAGCAATTATTTTTATGCAATTTTAGCATTAATTTAAAGTTACAGCAGCTCAGCAATTTCTGAACCACAAGACAAATAACAGACAGGCCAGTGAAATATACACAACACTGAGTTTTCTTCTTGATCGCAAGGTAAATGTCTTCCTTTCTCAGGATGGCTTAGAACCCGACGTTTGTTTTACCACAGAGAAAACAGAAAATTACAAGCAGATACCTACATGTGCCTACACAAACAGTCGAAGTAGACATACACACAGATATGATCCATATACACAAGTAACTGCAAGGTGGCACATTCTCTCCAGCCTTAAGAAAGTAAGGATCTCATGTAATTTACACATCTATGTTCATTTATTGTATGTTCATAACTTTGGCCTGTTAGGATCGGAAGTACACAGTCAAAACGCTTTTTTTAACAATTCAACATAAACATTGCTCAGCTATAACTATATGCACATAATGTGATTGGAACCCTTAATAACGTGGTCTGTGAAGGTTCTCCGTCATCCAGGTCATGGTTATCTCCAAAAAGGTTTATCCAAAGCAACTGGACTTGTTTGTTTTCTTGTTGACGGTTCACCCTTCCATTCCAGAGGGCTTTCTCAAGTCTGAATAACGATGTTCTTACATGAAACTGACATAATATTGATATCATATAATGTTTTCTTACAGTACAGTTCATGTCTTTTGGATGGCATATTGTGACCTTCTTGGGTGGCAAACCCTCCTACACAACAGCTGGCCCTGCTTGCCTCCAACAGAGTCGGTGGGCAGATTAAGAAAACAACTCTGAGAGCTCTGGTAGACAAAACAGTCTATGCACAATGTTAGTGTGGGACTACAGCTGATGGTTTGGACCAGCGCTTTCCAATCATCAAGCCCCACAGATCTGCAAATTATTCACAAGTTAAACTTCCACCTATTGTCTCTACCATGCAACAACACGTGTAGCACATGTTGGTGAGCATCCCAACTTTTTAAAGACTTTACAAAACATGACCCTTGAACATGAGTAGCTACTGAGGAATTAATGGAGAAGAAGCTGATAGTTGATGAGTAGTAAGATTCACAGAATAGATCAACACAATGCTGACTAGCTAGAGAACAGGCTGGGACATGCTGTAAAGATGAATCACTAGGTAATACTTTGTATATGAAATAAAATAATGGTCTTTTTCCTTAGTCATCCTGAATTCACAACTTGGTGAAGTTTGGCAACTCATATATTTTTGATGACTTCTTTACAAATATCACTGCTTTCTAAAAAAAACGTAATCTGTGGAAACCTCCGTCACTCGTCGTGCTAGTCTAAGTACGTTATTGTTGCTTTGTTGTTATTCATTAAAGTCACACTTTATACTGAGCAGTTCGTTATATTGTGATTCCCTGCGGCACATTCTAAGAAAACTAACCTAAGAGCAAAATTTAAATTATACACTCTATGCACACATATCCTTTTCATTCCATCTATGTGTGATACAAAATCATGGCCCTCATGAGGTCAATATCTCCACATCCAGCTCAGACGACTTTGTGTTGTTTCACTCTTTTGAGCATTTTACTTGATTGAGTGCTTCTGTTCATGATGACAGAGAATCATCATAGAGAACACAGAAGAAAACAGATTATATGACGTCTGAAAGCTGAACAGTCATGCAACGCAAGCATTAATAAAGCCGAGGTGGGGACAGCTCAGTCCCCAGCGCTTGTGTGGGGACGCACATTTCCAGTAGTTTAGGGTTAGTGAAAAAAACGTAATGCTTGTGTTTTCAGATTAACCAAACCACCTTGTAGAGCTCCCTCATGTTGTAAATCAACATAATTGAAAGGTCATTTGGTGTGTCATTATAGCAATATAACTCCATGCTTGTACATCCATGTTTAAATAAAAGCAGACCTGATTCCTAGCATTGAAATAGCATGCCCTCACTCACACGCCTGGAATGTCAACAGGCTTTTTTTTATCTAGTCTCCTTGTCTTTCATCCCTCCTCTCACTCAGAGGTGCATTAAGGTCCCACACATGCAAACGTCTTGTTGTGATTCTGTATTTCATCGAGACTTGTCTGCAGTGAGAGAAGCATCAGTTTGCACTTTTGCACAGACAGTGCACTTTTACCAGCGCGTTGAGACTCTAAAGCCCTTACAAAGCATTATCTGACACCACCTGCTTATGAACGTGTTGTTAAGCAGATGTTGTCAGACGTGTTCACTCTTTGTGTTGGTGATACGCAATGGCTACAAATGACCAACATATTCAGTGAATGCTGGGTTACTGGGGAAACTGGGGTTTCACTGGTTTCTATTGCCAACATATACGTGCAGCTGTCAAACATTTCCCCATAGGACTCAAAAACCATTCTTAATATGATTACCATGATTATTATTATAATTGAATCTGATGCCCCCGCCATCCTCTGATGCTTTGTTTTAAAATTATTTCAATAAACCTCCTGTTGGTGAAAACCTTGTTTCTCCTTCACAGGCACAGGCAGTTTGAAAGTTTCTCAAAATATACTGCACTTGGCTAGTTTTATAAATCATGCGATGTGATGTTGATGCAGCTCCTTTGTAAGCCCCATAGCTGTGGTTAGGATATTAGTGGCACATGTACACATCAGTATTTGGTTAAAGTCAGTGCAGCGTGGTCAGAAAGGCATACTCCATCAGTTCCTTCTCATCATCATCTCTCCAAATATTTACCCACAAGTCACCTCCGGCACTTACAGGGAATAAGAGGGGAAAACCAAAAGTGGCAAAAGTACAAAGTAGCGGCATGCTTTCTTTCTGCTATCTTTCTTTCCTATCCAGAGTGTACCCTGCCCCTCGCCTAAAAAGACAGCTGGGATAGGCTCCAGCACCCCCGCGACCCTTACGAGGATAAAGCAGCTCGGAAAATTAATGAACGAATAAACAATCTACAGTAAATAATATACAGAGTGTAGTTTAAAAGTGTTCTCGATTTTGCTGCATGCGCCATGTGCCTTACAATGATTAGTGTAACTCGTGTCAGAAACCAGTTATATGATTTCAGTTCATTTAATAATCTGATACATATGTGATGATTTGTGTTAATAAATATAATGTATAATGTGTGATGTTAATTAAGGTAGATGTGTAGTTTGATAGTGGAACCAAAGTTCGGCAGTTATGTTTAGTCAGTGTCTCATTGACAGCGACACAGCAGAGAGAGAGAGAGAGAGAGAGAGAGAGAGAGAGAGAGAGAGAGAGAGAGAGACAAGTGCTGTGTTGTGTTGTTAAGTTAAGAAAGAGTTTTTGGAGACTAAGTTCTGTTGTCGTCACATTATGGTGAAAGAATATTATCAGAGTGCAAATTAATTAGGCAGCATTTATGAACATTTAAGTGACTGTGATTGTCCAGTTAGTTTCTTGTAGTTTTACTAAGCAGTGAGCTTCAGTGAGACAGAAGAACTGTCTCTTACTTATAGTAAATAGTAAACATAGAAAACACAGATGGTGTCTTTCATGTTCATTTAATCTTTTAAAACAGTGTGATGCACCATAAAGGTGCTTTAGTTTATACTATTGTTTTGTGGTTAGAGAGCATCTGATAACTGACTTGCAAAAGTGCCCCCCCAGCCTTCAATACCCCCCCCCTTGAAAAAAAAGAAGACAAAATTAAAAGAAATTTACCATCCGCCACTGCTTACAACTACGTTAGTGTTGGCTCAGTAGCAACACATGAATTGAATTACTGTTAGTGTTAACATTTTAACCTTTATTTAAACAGGTAAATCCCACAGAGGTTGGCGAGTGACACAAAGACCAAGTTTCAGACGAAACAATCCAGCACACAGAAGGTGCAGCGTGCTGTGGTTTAACATTTTGATCTTTGAATATTGAGAGCTTGGATCACACATGGAGTTAAGGATGGTTATTAGAAAGCTTTCAATATACATACGTGTGGACTGCTTCATTTTGTCCCTGATCTGAGAACTTTATTATCATCTCTACACAGAGCAGGGTGTTTTCATCGACCAGCTGCTCTCCTCCGCTCATTAATTACTACACCCTGCAGACCTGTCACCAGTGACAATGGAGGCTACAGTACGCCAGTCTTTCTACAACATGCATGCATTACATTTCAGGTGAAGGGACCAAGCAAACAGGGTTTACTAATTGTGTTAAAAGTACATCTGGCAGCTTCCTGCCCACTTTATTCAGTTACCCATCTTAAGAGTTTGTTATTTGCACACTTACAAACGTTATCTTAAGTGCAGCAGTATCAAGCTTATTGTTGTTTGGGCAGTTATCCAGCAGAGAGAAATGAGATAGGTTCCATAGGCTGGGCCTCCGTATTTCCATAATGTTTGCATATTTTGCATACTACTTGTATGCTCCCCCCAAGTTGGCCTCGACTGTGCGGTACAGTTGTGGAGGGGAAAGCCCACTGGCTGTTACTTATTACACAACCAGGAAGCACCAACAGCAGCTGGTCAAGAGCCTCCAGCTACAGGGAGGTCAACCATCCCAGGGAGGTTTTCCAGCAGGCAGCTGAACTGGAATGAACAGCTGAAACTTAGAAACAACTTATTCTCCTCTGCTGTAAAGTTAAACATTTTATCCCCTCTAAAGGAAGAAGACCACAGAAATAAGCGTGAGCCTGATCATGCTTCAAGAACACGATAGTAAATAATATACTGAGAAAACACTACACTCTCCTCAGGGAAGATACATTTCACAAATGATCAGTAATAATGCTTCACTAACTTCACATGTTTGAAATGATGATCATAACTAGAACTTATCTTGTACAGACTGACGAAGCTGTCATGTCAAGAATGTGAGCTTTCCTCTAACAGCTTCCAGGATGTGACCGAATCGAGTCAGACACTTGATTTTAGCCTCTTGCAGCAAAGATACAGCGTTAACCTGTTGCCCCACACAGCAAGCGGATAAAAACAAAGCATACAATGCAGATATGCATGGTATATCATATGCATCTCCTCGTGTGCATGCTGTGATAAGATAGCGTTCGTTTCTCTAGCTCTTGGTCTGTTTGGGAAAACGAACAAGGAATGTGCTGTCACGTCTCACAGAGCGTTCTCTCACCACCACAGACAGGCAACTTTTTAGCTAGTTCATTCCTGCCCATACAGGCGCACAGGAAGGCATGTCCTACTAAACTTTAACTCTGGCATGTGGGAAAGGTTACTTCTAAAAGCTATGGGGGCAAACACAGTGTCAGTCAAAACAGGTTCGGGACCATTTTGGATGACTAACGCAGGCTGGATTTACAAGGCAGGTTCTCTAAACAAAGACACTCCTAACAGTCCTAAAAGTCTTTTAGGCTCAGACACTGTCAGCATGGAATGCCTTTTATACACCTTTACTATATAGCGTTAAGAGATATTCAGGTTTTATCAGCACAAAAGCCTGACTTCTGATGAACAGACTGTAGCAGCCTTGACAATACAAACACATTTTGACCATAAAAGAGCCACTTCCTGTCGCAGGCGGTTGTCAAAAATATGGGGCATGGTCCTTTAAGAAGACGCGTAATCTGTGTGGATTCAGAGCATATTTTCACTGTATTTATTTAATCTATTTACTGAACTTAATCTTTTTGTGTCCTTTGATTGAACCATTTCTGATCATCATTTATGATGATCCATCATTAATACAACTTTGGTTCGTTTCTTCCCAATGAATGAGATTTTTAAAATCCTAAAAACACACAGAGGTGGTGAGAGTATTTTTCAGTCTTGAGCTGTCATCCTTTTTAGGTCTCTCATAAGTCAGAGCAGTCTGTATGTCGACTTGGTGAAACCCCTCGCTGCTGCTATTTAGTGGTTCAGTAGCAATTAAAAGGTAGTAATAATTTGGTATTGGTAGTAATAATAGTATTTCTTATTCAGATATGAGGCATATTTTTAGTCCTAACTCTTCTTATCTCTCCACGGACAGTGGCAGCAGGGAACACAGGGACTGAACTGAACTAAAACTAAAACTAACTTGAATACTGGATGTTGAAAAAAAGTTTTACGATTTGTGGACAACTCAACTAGTTGATCTTCACACTCTCATCTACTTGACTGCAGATCTTGAATGATTTCTGGACCATTGCTGAACCAAATTGATGCTCTCAAGCTTGTCCTACAGTTTTGTCATTAGAGTGGCCCTCAGCACTCATCATATATTTTACATATATATTGGATATACATACGACTACCTAGGATTTGCAGTTACACCTAAAACTGATCACGTTACACACATTAAATCTGAAGAAGAGAAGCGGGAACGCTGCAGGTGGGACCGTTCCAGCGTTAGTGTGTGTGTGTGCATTCATGTGGTAATGACAGGCTTGCAAAGGAGGGTTGGGTTAAGGTGTCATAGCTGGGGAAGGTTTTAAATTCATTGATTGAGGTTCTGCAGTAATTTAGAGAGATTTGCTGGGTGAGTAATGTTTTCCTGTTCTATGAGAGAATTATTCAAACATTTTCTTACAAGCTCGGTTTACATCAAAGCATCACAAAAAGTGTTTGTGCATTTTTGAGATAATGTTGAAGTATGTGACTCACCAACCATGTATGTAATATTAACATATTTGATATTACAGCTTCCTGTCATTGTGTCAGTTTTTGTGTAGCTCAGTAGACTGTTTAAATTGTTCACACAATAACTAACAGAGATAATATAAAGGATGGGAATCCAGTTTTATTTACTCAATGCCAGATCACAAGTCACTTTAAACTGTAGAGCTTACAGAATATAACTATATACTCAATAATGGAGACAACCTAACAGCGCCAGTGTGGAGGAAGAACTCTTCAACCTTTAACGGAAGAAACCAGGCCCAGGGCGGGCGGCCATCTCCCTTGACTGGTTGGGGTTGGGCAGAAGACCTTTAAACCTTGCTCTCCTTCTTTTTCTGGAGACTGACACATTCTCACCTGGGGGAAAATACACCCTTTGTTCTCAGCGAGTGAACAGTGTGTAGAAGGTACACTGAAAATTACAGTGTTTTTGTTTCTGGTATGCTGAAGATGATTAGGGATGATCTGTGGAAAACATGTCATGTTCATGATCTGAGTCGATCGACTAGAAGGGAATGTCAGCAACTCACTCTATATTCTTGCTCATGGGCTCAATCGGTCAGTGATCTGACTGACTGCACCACGGAGCTGTGTGCATTTTATGTCTGGGCCGACTGCCTCAGCCATTTATGTTCTCACTTACAGCTCCTCTGGGTATTATCTAGAGATCCTCTGGGTTTCAGTGCATGTCTGACGACGCCCACACTCCTCTGATGAAGCCGTGCCATCTTTAAAACCAAGAAATGAGCCTATCATAGGAGCCAGTTGCTCCTTCCTATGCTGTTCAGTACTATGTGAGCCAGTATGCGTTTTTTATGTACACCTGAACCTCTCCAGCTCCTCTGTAAACCCCACTTCACTTCATTCATTTCAGACAGCTTATGGAGGAGAACTGGATTTGCTCCGTTTGATATTTGATCTGATTGGTCCAACCGTCCAACCGCACTTTCCGACTCGCTCCCTCCCGTTCTGCTCCCATGTCTCTCCCACGCTGATGCTGATAAGTGAGCCTGCTGGAATTCAGGAGTTGTGTTTCAGCTGCATTTAGTCTGTCTGGCATTGACAGAAACTCAACACTCATCCTCCTGTCTCTCACCCCTCGTGCAGCTAAACACAACACAGCCAACCAGAAGCTCAGTCAGAGTGTTATAGAATACAAATACATGACTGGAACCCCCTGAGACACCCTCAGAAACCTCACTTTGAGTTGCCACTGAGAAAAATAATCAATCATCAAATCATATTTTTGAATGGCATTGTTGCTATAAGGTTCAAGTCAGTACCTCCTGTTGTTTGCCATATGTGACAGACATGCCAGAGGAAATGCTTCGTTTGAACAGCAGCTTCATCCGTGTCTCTGCTGGCAACGGAAAGTCAAAATGCAAACAGTCCTCTTAGTTGGGTAAAGTATTTTATTCTATATGTCATGTCACACACACAATCTATGAATACTATCCCGCAGCAGACTTGAGAAAGCCCTCTGGAAGGGTGAAACGTCGTCAAGAAACCAAACAAGTCCAGTTGCTTTGGATAAAACCTTTTTGAGATACCATGACCTGGATGACTGAGAAACTTCACAGATATCCAGCAGCACTGAGCAAGAAGCATGAAGCAGTCAATGGAAGCTTCCGTGGACTCAAAGAAATTCCAACAAAAGCCATGGAGCTAGAAAGCCAACCATATTTTTATTGTTGCCACAGTTTAAATTCCTTTAAACTGTGCTATCTCAGCTTTTAAAAAATGCAAGTTAAAAACCACTTTACCAACTGTGCATTGCACGTCTTATCATTGCTGCAGTTAATGACAGCATATACACATTAAAATAAATCTGCTGCAACAAGAACCTCAGCACCAGCCCTTCTTTGTCTTTGTGCAGCAGGCAGAGTGTGTTTGGACTGAGCCCAGCATTTCCACAGCAGCTCTGAAAGTCATTAAAACCTCCACAGACACACAACTGGCTTTCATTTTGTCATTAAGGCCCCCATGAAGGCCTTGATTGTTGGAGGGGAGCCTGAGCCAGTGGAACTGTGCTCTGAAGGGGGAGGGAAAAAAGGATGGCGGAGGGACCACACATGTCTACATGAACAGGGGATCCCCCACTTACCAGCGGACTCTGTTGAGGCCTGTGGGAATCTGCTGCCTCTGTACAGTAACTCTGCAGAACACACGTTAAGTATGTGCAGTTTCTTTAGATGTCTGTAGGGATTATGTTTGCAAAAAGAGATTTAGAGGACAAAGAGTAACCTTGGTCTCATCATATCACTTGGTTCACATGTGGCCATTAATCCTATAATTGTGCACAAAAAGAGGTAAATGGCACCTACCAACCAGACAGAAGTAGAGAAAAACAGGGAAAACAACACAATGACGCGGTTTAGGGGAGATCCCTGAAATATCAAAGGTGCTGTTCAATACACTTTACTTCAGTTAAGTGTCTGTTGTGCACTGTTGGTACCAGTCCCATTCCACCAGCATCAGCCCCTTTTTAAAGAAAACATATCAGCCCATGCTTTTATGACATGCTGTCTCAGTAGTGACACCATTCTCTGTATCACTGTAAATGAGAGAAACTCATGTGTATGTCAGTGGATGATCAGAATGATTACTTCTATCTGAATAGTGTCAGTAAGAGTAGGCTGAAAGGTAAAGTGGTCCCTCCACCTCAGTCTGTCTGGGTGATTTTCACTTACTATCTCTTGTTGTACTTCAGTACACGAGGACCTCTCTGGTTGGACGAGGGGACATTTGAATTTTTAGTAGAGGAGATTCCGTTTGAGTACCACCTTCCTCTGCCCTACAGATAAGCGTGTTATCATGGGTGGGGGAGTCAGGGGGATAGGGTTAGATCCAGAGAATAGGGGGGGACTTTTTGACCCAAATTCACACAGTAAGTGTGTAGATGTTGCGCAGAGTGTTTGTAACTGAACATTCACTTTGATGTGTTACGTTTGAAAGGAAGAGATATTAGTTCTTATATTCTCCACAAAGATATAACAAAATGTGGAGTATCCTGCCGTGAGAGGGAGTGAATCTGAAATCAGATATGCGAAGAGAAGCCCAGTGCTACAGCTACAGCCAGTATATAACAACTGTTTACACTTTAAACAACTCTGGCAACTGCCATTACAGCAAAGCTGTGTTGTAGGAGAATTTCCTTTATTCATTAGGTGCTGGAAACCACACCTTCAGCCAATCAGGCTAGATACTAATGAACAATGCCTATTTTATGATAATAGCTTCTGGAACAGCCTGTTGGACGACAGGAGGGGAATCTGGTTTCTTTGGAGAGATGGATTTAGACAAATGTTTAAAATATTCAAATAAAAGTGTAAATGAGTAAGTAAACTTGTAAGTCAACAGGAATTGCTGCTGCGGGCAGTGAGGCTTGAGCACTAAAAGAATGAAATAAAATCAGGTGGCAAAAAGAAAAGCCAGTAGATCACACTGGAGTTGTTCATATCAGACCATCCCACTCTCATATGGCAACAGTTTGCCCTGCCCTCGTCAGGACACGACGAATCAAAATGCTTGCTGTCAGCATCCTGTCAGCCAACTGGAAGCCACCTTTTCTTCTAACCCAACCAGAATGTTTTTGTTGCAACCATTTTTTACTTAATACTGACAAACATCAACTTCAGCTGTTAGAAAAGACTCACTGACTTGTAGTCTTTACCTACAGTGTATCTCTACAACAGATTCTGCTGCTTCGACGTCCTTTCATTTTAAACATGTGACTTTTACAAATGTATTGCTGTAAACTCCATATTCACGTGTGAGGAGAAGTTGTAACAAAGCCTGGCCACACACAGTGACCCTGCAGGTCACCCAGCAGCCCATTGGGCTATAGCCTCTTTGATGTGTAATACCCCCTGACCACAGCAGGCAGGCAAAGCCCTGATACCAAACTGATCCCTCCTGCATGGCAATTTTATCCCCCCTCCACTGTTTCCTGAAGCAACTACCCAAAGGTGGTGTGGTAGGTGCTGGATTTTCAGCCCCTAATTGAATAAAGGTTTGAGTCAGGGAAGCCGTGCTTCCTTGTTGTCCTACAGCTTCTGGTTTGTGGCAAAAGTGGACATCCCTTCTTTTTTCTCCCACAAGACTGACTTTCATGTTCACCCCTACAGAGAAGATGTTTGCCAGAGTCTCCTCAGAGCAAAAGCTGTTTCCAATGGTTCAAAAATTCAACATGGCTGCCAAAGGCCCTGGTGTCCCCCAGAAAGAGGGTGAACTGTGTGACACAGAGGTGCTGTGCTGGGCTTTAAATTACCAGCAACATGAAAAACTTAATTTGCTTTGGGAGCAAAATGCTTATTGTGTGTTTTTAAAAGTTGAGATAAATGTTTCCTTTGTAAAATGGATGTGCAGAACGCAACCACGTAGGCAGATCTGATAAATACATATTTGCTGGGTGTAGGACAGCAAACGTCTTTCTCTCACTATTCTTGCCTCACCTTATCTTTTCCACTCCTCTTGCCTTTCTTACTGTTTTGCCCTATGCAATAAAAACCTGCTCCCTTCCACCACCCTGTCATGGGAAGGAATACGTTGATGTGGGTGGAGGCTGTGAAGGAATCTCACGGTGTAGACTTAGAAAGACCTGCTCTCTCTGTCTGCCTCGCAGACACACATGCTAACAGCATTCTCTGCAGGCTGCCACTTGACGACAGACGACGAGCAATAAACCTTTCTCTGAACAAAAAGTAGTGGGCTCGACGCTAACTTCCTCCCATGCTGCTCCTGTGCTGACACACAAAGCTGCCCCGACCACATGAATACAGCGAACAGGGCATTTAAACTGCAGCAGTGGGTTATGAATTGCAACTTACTAACCTACCTCAATGAATGACGATAGCACAGTATAATAGAGCTGCAATCATATTTAATAATGTAAGATTAAAGTTTTGCTATTTATCAACAAATGACTTCCAGGCCACAGACTGATTATGAATCGAGTCTCCTGAGACATGCCAAGTCTGCAGAAGTACATAAACATAACCTCAAATAAAAAGTACTCAGCTACATAAGCAGGTCTGGTTAACTTTAATTTAAGCAAAGAACCTCTTCAGAAACCTGGTTTCTAACTTTTTACACTGTTCCATCTCAGAGCTTTTAAAAAAAGAAGAAAATACATTATTTATTATTATATAACATATAAATACATGTAAATATTTACTTATTCACATTTTTGCTGTTTGCAAATAAACTTGAAAAAGGTTGTGTGCTGTGAGAAATGGGGAAATGATGATTGTGTAATTGCTGATTCAGCAAAATATTAAATCCAGCTATAAAGATCTTAAACCTGAACTCCCTGTATTTTCAGCAGTGCACCAGCATGTCCTGTGTTGCACTAAAAAGCATGTCAGCTGACTGAGAGCATGTCTACAGGAAATACATTTTACTTTTTACTCTGCTTTTTTGTTTCCTCTGTTGTGAAGAGTTGATTGTTAAGCTCCCCCTAGAGTCAGCCATGAGCACAACAACACAAATCCACACACACAAACTCAGTACACACATTAAAATAACAGTAGTGATGCACGCAAAGCGCTTTAATGTATTTGCTTCCTATGAGATATCTTTATTATCACTCAGTAAATTGTTTCTGATACACTACATGACCACCTCTTTCACTTTTAGCTGTACATGCAGATAGTTAGGCATTAAACCTGATTAACTGTCTCTCAGGATGTAGATAGTGGAGTGTTAAAGGCCTCACCCTCGCTGAGTTTGATCTGCTGGCTGCTGGAATGTCACATGGCTCTGCTGGCATTGATAAAAGCTTTTACTGTCCACATCGCTGCTGTAGTGAACCAAAGCACTTGTCAAATAAGAGGCGTTCTAGAGACGTCCAAGTTAATATATCCAAGGTGTGGACAGAGAGCTGATACACACAGTAAAGGCCAAGAGGAAGTCTGAGAGGGTTCCAGGACAACTTACTCATGAAGACAGTGCAGGTGAAACAGTGACTATACAGCGTGAACCATTCATTCACAGGAAGATGTGAAGTTATGGGATTACACAGGTAATGACAGGTGATGGCTGACACCGTGGAGCAAAAGCACGTTAACAAACAACACTAAAAGGAGGCGCTGTGGTTTAAGCAGCTGTCCATAAACCACAGGGCTCAGTGGTTTGATTCCAGGTTTATGTGACACATTTTTATTTCTGACTGCTGGCAGTGATATTGAATATATCAACATACTCGACACACTGTATTAATTAAAAAAACTTTGCCTCCCCCTTTACTCATACACACCCATACACCCATACCCTGTCAGAACATCCATATCAGTCAATCAATAAATGAAACATTAGTCACAATATTGATTATCTCTATTTTAATTAGTTATGTATTTCAGGCCATCAAACTCTGGATTCTTTGCACTCGACACTGGAAATGAAAAGTCACAAACACACCGTGAATGCATTAAAATGAGTTTTCTCTGGGTTTCATACAAGGATGCGTTTCGAAGCAGAGTTTTAATGTATTTAACCAGTTTTATTGCTGTTAGCTGAGTGAGTTTAAGACTCTCTCGTTGAAGTTTGAGACTCTTTGCTGAACTTAAACCACCATATTCCTGCACTGCAGATGAAAGGTTCTCAGCCTTTAGTCCATCCTAAAACCTGCAGGATCTGACCTCTCCCCTTTTTTCTTCTTCCTCCACCTCCTCGTTCATCCCCCACACGGCCGAGCTGGACCTCTTGTGTGCTTCACTTGTCAGTGAATGCTACAGTAGTGTGCTGAGGCTCATCTTGTTTCTGCTCCAGTTAAAGAAATAATGGTGAACAACTAACACTCCCCTTAACCAAACACTGTGCAGAGATCCACCATTGTTCAACAAGAAGAGTCAATTTCTGCAAATGGGAACACGTAGAACACGTTCTGCATACCTATCCAACATTAACTAACACGTTTCATTGATAAATTAATCAGCCATTGACACTGTTTGCAGATGTAGTTCAGGTCCGCATGTGGAACCGGGAGAATCAGTGTTCCTTTTAAAAGAATGTTTCCTTATCTGGACTTAATGCAGCACAGGGCCACTGGTGCAAAGTCTGCAAAGACTGTGTTGTACTGAGACATGCAGAAGCCTTTAAAGTATTTCTGTAATGAGTCAACAGCTCTATCTTTCTGGGTTTCCTCTGTTTGGACAAGGTCAGGTGACAGGCTCTGCCAGATATTTGTGAATGAACAAGCGCTGAGGGGATCTGCGTGTGTGTGGCTGTGTGCACACGTGTGTGCGTTGAGGGACGTCCATTCATACATTCCTTCCTCCCACAGTAACCTGAGCCGTGGGGGGAGGGGTGTGAGGAGCAGAGAAAGAGAGAGAGAGAGAGGAAAAAATGGTGGAGTCTCATTGATATTATATGGATGATAGAAGATTCTCAGCTCTTGTAGAAAGTGTATGAACCCGGATGCATACTCAAGTCAACATTATGTCAAGTCAACTGAAAGATAGTGATCATGCAATACCTCAAGCATGGAAGAGAGGACATGTGAAATGCGGACTTTCAAACACAAACCCGCAGAAATGTTATAGATCAGATCTTTCTTGGTTTTTAGTAGTTTTTAAAAAAGACTTAGTGTTCAAGTGTTGGTCTACTAGTGGTTCCTAGAGTTTCCAAATGTAGAACAGGAGGCAGAGCATTTAGCTATTAAGCTCCTCTCCTGTGGAACCAGCTCCTAGTTAAAGTTCGGGAGGCAGACACCCTCGCTAGCTTTAAGATTAGCCTTAAAACCTTCCTTTATGATAAAGCTCAGGTAACTGAACCATCTCTTAGTTATGCTGCTATAGGTTTAGTCTGCTGGGGGACTCTATATCACACTGAGTTCCTCTCATCGTCTTCTTCATCCTCTCTCTCTCTTTCTGTAAAGACCTCAGAGCTACTCGGATCTATAGTAACTGGTCCACCCAACCTGCCCAGTGTCTGCTGTTATGCTTGATGCTAAACTACATTTCATTATATATATATATATATATATATAATGCCAATAAAGCACAATCTAGTCTAATTTATAACTGTTGCGCACAAGATTGATTGTAAGGGTTGTGGATTGTCTATCAGCATCTCATCTGAAAGATTGCTTAAAGATTAAAGGGAATTTAAAGTGGGTATAATTAGATTTAATGGTGGATGCAGACAATTGTGTCATCTGCGAAAAAGTTAACACTGAAGTTACTCACTAGGAAAATGATAATGTACAATGAATACATAATTTACGTGTAACATAATTAGTGAAGGTCTGAAATAGGGAAGATACAGTATGCATTATTATCATGGTGGTGTGTGGTGTTGCATGGTTGTGATTTATCACAGGTATGTAAGCCCCTTACCACACCAGAAAAAATTCCACTAAACGAGACTGAGAACGTTGGGACTCCCCCTGCTGCACAAATTTGGTATTTCTTTAGTTGATTCAGCAGACATGTTGAATATTACACAGGAGGAGAGTCAAAGATCCAACTGTTCCGTCTCATCATCTTCTCTACACCTGTGATGTCCTGTCCTCTCCCACCCATACATACTCCTTCGTGTTATTTATTTTTCAGTCCTCTATTTGTTGCTTGTCATCACTAAGCCTTCTCCTGTGTTCTTATTCAGAGTGCTGGGAAGGCACACACAGAGCACAATGCTGCAACACACAGGCACATGCAGATGTAGAAGCACAGTCCCAGTCTTTGACCCCCCCCCCCACCCCTGTGTGTCTCGTTGCAGCCCTCCTCCATCCTGTGACCTACAGGCATTTAACCTCCGACCTGCAGGGCCAATATTAACTCTTGTTTGATTGTTCCAGGGCAACCGACTTCCCCTGGCCCAGGCCCTGAGAACATTCCTGGATTCCGTCGCTAGGAGAGCCTCGCTGTCACACTGCTGACCTCCTCTATGGCCAGGGTTACCCTTGATCTTCTATACACACACACACTCACTCAGCAGTCCCTCTATGCCAACAGGCACCCTCCCAAAGGGTCCTTTGGGGGGCTGCTGGTCTATCTCGGAGCTGAAGGCCACCCAGTCCGCCTACTAGCTGACACTGTGTGCTCGCTTGCTAACACACAACACCTGTGATAATCAGTGACCGCTCCTGATGATAGAGATGTACCATCAGTGAGTCAACACTCACCTGGATCAGGGGCTGACAGACACAGTATGCTGGTTTCTGTCGCGGTACAGAATAGACAGTAGCATGCAACAAATAAACCAGAAATCAGGAGAATCAGAAGATACCTAGACCTCAGGAATATAACAGATAGTAACAAAACTGGGTCATGTGATTTGATTAAGATTGTTGTTGAGAGAAATAAGATATTGGAATAGCGTTTTTTAGGCAGAGACTCAGTTGTCTCTCTGTCGCAGACAACAATAGCAGCTAACTGACGAGCTTAGCATTGGTCATTAGTTAAACTGAGTTGACAGATTGTGGATGTAGCTGATGTTAATGAGAAGTAAAATGTGATCAGTCATCATGCTTCCGCTGCACACACAGGTTAACGAGGGAGAGAAGACAAAGGCCAGAGCAATGCGAAAGTGAAAGGACACAGCGGTATAATACACAGATTGCATAATTCACTTACAGTCCCCTTTGATACTGGCTTTTATGTACCTGCTGTAAACAGTCATATATTGTAATCACCACTGAAAGCTGTAATGCTCCATAGACAATACAACTAAACTGTAAATGAGCTAAAAACATTTCTGTTCTTTGGTTTATTATTTCTTGTGGAACAAAAACGTGGACAAAGGTTTAAAGAAAAATAAAGGTTTATGGCTAAAAGTAAGCAGCTGTACCTTATCAGCCTCACATGCATGGAAGTAAAACATTTTTTGGTTTTGCTCTATAAACATTTTATGTTTAGAATTGCCTGTGGTTTGGTATAGCAGTGTAGTTCTCCATTGGTGGAATACTTTTTTAAATTCTCTTGTACTTGTTAATACAAGTTCCTGCTTGTTTGAGTAAAGAGCTATAAGTGGTAGAATTTGTTTTGTTTACAGGAGCAGTTTAAAAAATTACCAAGTGCTTAGCTTGATTTATGCTGTGTAAGTGACCTGTGCCATGTGGAGCATTTACTGTATGCTTGTGCACTGGTGTGTCCGTGTTGCAATCACCAGCTGGCCGTGCGCATTGTTTGACACCATGTTGAGGTTCTTCATCATAAAAGTCAAACTACGGCAAACTGGAGCCTATTCCATCACGTAGAAGCATAAATCAAGCTCCTCTGATTTATTCTTCTTGATCTGTTTGTGTTAGTTATTAATGAACAGGGTCACAGCCACAGCACATAAAGACATATTTATCCCATAGGTGTAACAGAACACATCAAGTTATTTTATAGAGAACTAATTATAAAATTACTGATATAAAACTTCTGTAATAGTCTGTGAGTCTCTGAGGATTATGCTTTCAAGTGTGTTTTGTTTGACTTTCACAATTCCACACAACTGTAGTTGTCAGTTACACACTCCAATGAGTTCAAAGATTACAGAGGGTTGTAAATATCTCAACTTCCCTCCTGCAGGAGTGTTCAGTGCTTCACCCGTCCTTGACAGACTCCTACTAAAGGTGACTCATACGTGATTCTGGGTCATTTCTGGTTAGGATTGGTTGGGAAGGTTGATCTATTTGTGTAGAACTCTCGCAAACTTCAGTGTCCATCTATGACGAGACTACACTGTCACACTCTCAAACCTTTGAAACCATTTGAACAAAACATACCATGTGGTTCCCAAAGAACAGAATTAGATATGCTAGTTGTTTAAATGTCTTGTGTACTTTAGATTTCTCTTTTAAACAAACCTAAAGTGACACTTATTGTATTGGTTCTGGTTTGGTCATTTCCACCAGTAAACGAGTGTTGTGAGTCAACATTACAGGCTGTTGTAGGTCCGTTGTAGATATCAGGTTATGGAAGTTTCAGTTGAGGCACGTGGGCGGTAGGCGCTTCCACTAATTTTCTCTGTTTGCTCTTCTGCCTCCAGTCACCTGCTGGTTTTTCCCCCAACACAGAGCAGATGTTGACAGCTTTAAGAAAAGTTCCTTATCCCGTGTATTAAGACGTCAGAGACTGTGGAGCATTACGTTAACACCTGGCAATAGAGAGAAGGAGACCATGTTGATGCCACACGATGCCACACTGGTATAATAGACACACTTTGGTTTTCACACACACACACACACACACACACACACACACACACGCACACACACAAAAGGGCACAAAGTGACCACATAAAAAATGGCATTTATCTCAAGCCAGATCATGCTAATGTGTCAAATGTCTGTCTATATTGTGCCAGTGTGTGTGTGTGTGTGTGTGTGTGCAGATGCTACAACAGGGGTCTGGTTGCCAGTCATGTAAGTAGACAAAGGCAGCAGCGGGATAGCTCCTAGAGAACAATGGACATGACTCTGGTCACCGTGTCCTGCCATCCACTGACAGTTGGTCCTGATTTAAATTGTTACCTCTATACTGTAAGTTGGGGTTGCATTGCATTTGATACCTACATAATAAAGTTGTTTAAAGAAAAGAATCAGTTGGCTGATGACAGGGCATGTATGCCAACTCTTTATTCTTCAAACCTGCTCTGTTTGAAAGTGTCTTCATATACACTGCTAATTTAGGAGATGGACATGGATTAAATACGAATCAACCAGTGGACAGAAAAACAGGTCTGACTCCATCAAATAATCACCAAACCTCATCTGCAGACACACATCCATTCTGAATGGAGCTTCAGTTGATGCTGTACTATCATGAAGAGGACACGGCCCCACATCTGTGTGACCATGCAAAACAGATACAAACATGTTTGGCCTGGCAGCACTTTGACAACACTGATCTAGAGGTTACAGGAATTCAGGAGTATAAAGTATAGACAGTATTTGCTTATGAGCATCATGCTGATCCACTGACCCCATGGTTGTTGATTCCGATCATATTACAATGTTTCTGTCCGGTTCACCCACTGTTTCACCCACTCAGACACAGCGGTACACATTCTCGATTGGTTCTCGGTAGAGGTGAGTGAATCAACTTTGACTCTGTTTACGGTTTAGCTTGTACAGATAGTAAGCGTGCTTGTGGTTTTGTTGTTGTAGCTAGTTCTGCTATAGTTTCGCCATTCATTCCTTGACTAGTGTCGGTAAA
>JAUMTR010000017.1:23157103-23180737 GCA_032270685.1 Microctenopoma stevenorrisi | reverse complement strand
TGCCCACGCCAACGGCACCACCAGGCGACCCAGGGGCAAGGGCAGCCCCCCGGTCCCCACCACAGAGGTAAAACTATGCCCATCCCAACATTCAGTCAACTCCCGAACTGTGTATGACAGATATAAACCCAGGCCAAGTCCCCTCTCCACCTTTGTTGGCTCCCCCCACCTGCAGTGTACCCCACATGTGCAGGAACCACCTGCGATGTTTGTAAGTGCCCTGCCAGCTAATGAGGCCCCCAGCTAACACAGTTTTCTAGTCACATGATTTGATCTGGTCAGAAAGATTTTTCTAGCCATGGTGGTTCTCCTCAGGTTGTTGAGAGACTTTCTAAGAATACGTGACAGGAAAACGGAGAAATGTATTGATTGTTATCTACCTTGTGTTCTCTAAACAGCAGAAAGTGTTTACATGACTTAGTGCAGCTAGCTGTCTCATTAAAATCCTTCTTACCCTGCCATTAGCAAAAAGACTCGCTTACTCGACTTTATCTGAAACAATGAAATAAAAAATATTCATTATTATTATTATAAAACTACTCACTGCAATCCACCGGAGTGTTGATGTTACCTGGTCAATTATAGCTAAGTATATATGCTTTTAAAAAATGTTTGGTTACTTATATATTTAATAAATTATGTGTGAATTAATTTAAGCATTTAATAACTGAATGACACATATTTATTTAATAATATATTATACTTATATTGATTGTATTGTGCCACTCCACGCTCCACGGTATGTATATTTTTGATACACCTTATTAATCTCCACTGAGAACGTATGGACCAAACTGCCTCTCAAAGCAGAAGTTTCTTGTTGGAGTGTGTCCTTGATTGATTGTTTCAACACATTATGAATGGACCTGTGTTTAGCTTGTGATGCAACACAAGTCTTCATCAGCACAGAAGAACTGACACGAATGAAATGTGCCACTCTCTGTCTATCAAAGAACACATTCCTCACACAGGAGGGTTTCCAGGTCCTCCTCTCCAAGGAGACAGTTCTCTCTAAACCCGTCTAACTGGCAATGCTTTTAGCATTTTATGCAATCTTGTTGCGTCAGTCGGTGCAGGGAAATGCAACAATGATCATTTCAAGTCTAAAGAACGGCTACAGGTGTCCTGACTTTCAAGGTGGTCTCATTAAGAATCATTAGTTTTATAGTGGTCCTTAACAGGCCTGGCTCCCTGAATGCCCTAAACTGTTCCTCTGATTGAAGACTAAGGAAAAAAAAACAAATTAGAATAAAATGGTTTCAGGAGGTCCACTCTCCACCAGTTGCTGCTTTTTACACATTATTAAAATGATTCTTCACTGAAGCAAAATGGATCTATTGTTATACAAGTGAAACTAAAAACCGAGACACACACACACACACACACACACACAGGTCAGATAAAGTTTTCAATGACACATTCCAGCCAGTGGCATCTGAAGAATCTTAACAGCAGTTTAACTGTGGATGTAAAAAGAAAATAGGAAGAGATGTTTGTGTGTGTAGCTTGTTTACACTTTTTTTATGTTTGTAATTTTGAATGTTGATGATATTGATGAATGTCTGTATGCTCAGATTCTGGTCAGTAAAGTCATAAACTGACAGTTTTTCTGCCGAACAGCTGCTTTGTAATCACTAATGAAGCTAAGCAGAGAATTACTCTCCTCTGTTTGCAGACAGTGAACAACAACCATCGACACATACTGCACCAGTACGAACAATTCACATCAGCAGATTGCAGCTTTTCAGGTTTTGACAAGCTAATTGACTTGGGAGCAAAGGTTCTGTGAATGTGGAAAACTTGAAACAAAGAAGAACGCTGAGGGTTGTAAAAGAGAAACATTCACTGACAGATGAAAATGATAGTAGCATCAGTCCTGTTTGAAACTGACCTCCCACCCTCTCTGTCTTATCTGCAGCCATTTGTAGCAGCCATTAGCACTGAAGGGCCTGGTAATCTCAGGCTGCAGGGAAAGAAATTCACTTTAAAAGAGCCGAGGCCATTCTCCACTCCCTCTCGTACCACCTCCCCCCTTCTCCTCTGCTCCTGGCCTCAGAGCCTTTATGTTGACATCTGTCCACCACATTCCAAACACATCTCCTCATCCATACCTGTTGGACCAACACAAAAAGGCAGTTCATCTCTGCATGATAAAAACACACACTTACTGTACCCTGTTTATTGCTTTCTTTGTGTGTGACTGTGTGTGTGTGTGTGTGTGTGTGTGTGAGAGAGAGAGAGAGAAAGCAAATGAGAGAGCGGCTTTTCACACAGCTTCTTTCTCTGTTGTGTAATGTCGTGTTCTGTGGAACACATACATTAAAACATTTGTGATAAAATAACAATAATAATAATAATGTCATATAATCAAAAGTATATTTGTTTTTGTATTTTCCATTTTTAGAAGCTAGAAGCTATAATACAGGGTTTGATACAGTTCTTAGATTTATTAATACTCTCCCAGTGCACTGCCATGTCCACCATGTCCAACCTTTCTTCTCCACAGTGTACCATCTCAGATTAGGGCTATTAGGCTATCTTGTAGCTTCTTTACCTTCATTACTCATAGAAAATGGTCTTATTCCCTATATTTAGTCTTTTCAGTAGGTTCAGGTATTGATAGTTTCCACCCTGTGGACATGGAGCACTGTAGATGTTTCATGTAACTTTATTTTCATTCTGATTTTGATTCTCATTTTCAAACTCTATGTAGTTGCACAACGCAGACATTTTTCTCCTGATAACCTACAAGGATTAACTTTCATAAAGCAGAGCAGGCTGAGCAATGCACAGTCCATCTACATTTACATTTTACTCCATAACATCCCAACACTGATCCTAGTGCTACGGCTGGGGACATGTATAACCGCGTTTCCCTCTTACTTTGGCTGCTAAGTAATACTTAACATATGAAGAAGTGAATGAAATATCAAGCATTTCCCAGAATATTACACCTTTAAGACTTGAATTGGCCAATAGGCCCAAAAGTTCCAACTCAAGCTCCACATACCAGCAATTTCCTTTCCAAATACATCTCAGTTTTCATGACGATATCATGTTTCACTCCATCAGGCCCAGGTATCTATGAGGAGCAGTCCATTCATGGGGCACATTCAAAGACCGTAGGAGACATAGTCACTGCCCTCATAAAGTAGTATATAAACCACCATAACATCCAAAGTGTAAGATGCTATTTAGGCACATCTATATTTGTAGTTCGTTGGAACCAGGTACAATCCCAAATCCTGGAACGTCTGTGCAGCATTAAGACAACACAAAGCTCAAACAACGAGGCCGATAGTCATAGAGGTTTCATTTCAGTGGTTAAGTGCCTCATAAAAATGTCACTCAGCCCCCTCACAGAACAATACGCCTAGATGTTAACTTACACCCTCTTCCTTGCACACAAGGGTGTGAACAATCAAATTTCACTTTTCCTCCCTGTGAAAGCAAAGGAGCGAAGAGAGGAACAATGACTGGTGTTCTTAGTTATTCGGAGAGAGTGGCAGAAACAAAAGAACAGTGGGATATATTTCAGTAGCAGTGAAGGTAACTACAAAGGGTATGACCTCCAGTGTGTGACCGATAGAGACAAAAATATATTGGTCAAATATTATAAGGGATTTGGTATCCATGTAATGCTATCTTCAAGTTGTAAATGATGATATCCAAATCATATACATAGAGTGGACGTATTGCATCTGCTTATCCAATATTTGGTGACAGGCTATTCTAATTTGTTTCCAGGAGCAGGAGCCTGGTAACGTTTTAAACTCTGCTCCACTGCCTGTATTTGTATAGTGATGAATGTTTCACAGTTCGCTACAATAAAGCACACTAGATGTAGGCTTGTGTACCTTTGAAGGTTCCAGTGCACTGACGTGCTAATAATAACAACATGTAATGTAATCAGCACGCAGGGCGAGAGACCTCACTATGTGTGAGCCTATGTGGCTCTATTTAACGTACTCTTGTGTTCTACCATAGCCTGATGTCAGGCCAAGTGTAAATTTGAAACCATGTCTAGCTGTGAATGTGTAAATGCATGTATATATATTTTTTGCAGCAAAGAAAAACAAAGATGTGCAAGAAGGGGGCAGATTAAATAACTCAAACGGCCACTAGAGGTCTCCATCAATGTTCAACTTTAAAAAAAGTCTCAACTTTAATGGGTTAATTTACTTTTTTAAAATATTGACATTGAAGTTAGTGAACAAAATGTCTTCACGGAGTGGGGAGTTTTAATCTGATGTACTGGAGGTAAAGGTAAATAAGGTAATAAGCCTCATACGTGTCTTTTTGGGCGGCATGCACAGACTAAAACATAATCATTAACTAATTAGAAGCAGAGGATTTATTTTGGATTTCTGTCAGTCACTTCTCCATGCAGCTTTCTGTCAGCAGCTCCTCTAGTCCTTGCAGGTCTCTTGAACCATTTCTGACCGATGTAGATGCATAATCCATGCCACAGGACCCGCCTACAGAGGAGGAGGACCAGCAGCACCACTACAAGAGTCCCAGAGTACATGGTCCAATCTGTGACATGCAAACATAAACATAAGTCCTAGCATTTCAGGCAGGCTGTTACCTACATGGTGAACAGGATGTGCGCTTGCCTGAAGAATTCACAGGGTTGAGTCAGTTAGACTGTGTCCAGTGTTGTAGGACTTCCAGATATGAGTAGGGACTGGAGAGAGAAGCGCTGTTTTCAGCTGTGACCCAGCATGTGCAGAAGACTAAAATGACACATTACTGAAGGAGAAGAACAAGTTCATCAACTTTACTACTGCTAACCAATCGAAAACTCATTGCTTAACAGGAAATATACCACGAGCCACCACCATTACTTGTCTTAGACAGTGCATTTGTAAGTCACCTTTGCTGCCAATCTTTTCTACAGGTATCTTCACATCATCAAATCTATCAGTGTTTCTCCTCCAAAGTTTGGGCACCTATGCTCTTCACATAATTATGTTCAGCATGTAATAAACCAAATTGTTGAATCTCATAAAACAAACAAATAGAAACAGTGGATCCGATTTAAATCTTTGTTTTGGATTTCTGGTTTAAGAACCTACTATGATGCATTGCAACAGATAATTGAAGCAGTTAAATTTGTTATACCGATTCAAAACAGGGCCCCCCAAAATAATCTTGCATAGGGCCCCCACAGACTCAGAAACGGCCCTGGATCTCAAGTATAGTAAGGGTTCTAACATGTCTGGGTAGAGTCATGTGTTAAAACGTAGACTTGGTCAAGAAAAGTAGCCCAGAGGGAAGGTATCTGCAAGTAACTTGTTGCTTCCACTGTGTGTGTGCGTGTGTCCTCCTCAGCCTGATAACAATGATAGCTCTGTGGAGGGCCGCTCCACAACAAGCCTTGATAGAGAGATACAGAGAGAGAGTGAGAGAGCAGGATAGAGAGAGCATGGATAGCAAGAGGTCTGATTTGTGGAGTGTGCCTCACACCCTCCTGTGGGTGCCCCCTCTTCTCTGGGTGCCCCCTCTCCCCATCTCCTCCTCTCTCTCTCTCCTCTCAATTCTTTCTTCTCAGCCACTCTGATGTAATCCAAAGGCCTCCGCAGGAGCAGCTGCACAGCGAACCAGCCTTCCCTCCTTCCCTCTCCCTTTCTCTAAATCTCTTTCTGTCTTTTCTTTGCACTTCCAGAGGCATGCAAGGCGAGGCGAGGCAAGGGAGAGGAGGGTGCTCAGACACAATTGGGGTCTTTTTCTGGCCTGAAAAAAGGGGGCTATCGCCTCACATCTCCTTCTGTCGCCCCTCTACTGTACTATACTGCAGGCGGGTGGGTGGGTGGGTAGTTGGAGTGGCACAGTGTCTTGGTGTGCTGAAAGGGCAGCATAAAGACACAACTAGACATAAATATTGGAGACAGACGCAGATAAATGGCTTTAAGCAGCTGCATGGGCAGGTATGTAATTAATTATTTATTTGTGTCTATACCTACTGTATAGACACTTTCAGTTGACATCAGGACACCACTGACAACCAGTGTTGCCTCCAGTCTACCAAAAAGTGCTCATAAAATATGTAATAACATTTACTAAGTTATCCACACATTTCTCAAAAATGCATTTTTAAAGTATGCAACAGAAAAATACTGATATTGTGTTGTCAGCCAGCTCTTATGTTAAATGAGTCTCACGCTCTGCTACTAGCAGCCTCTTCAGGCTGAAATGTATATTACATCATGGATCACTTGTAGACTGAATTAAAGCCAACAATTACTATTTACTGGGAGGAAAGTGTTAAATGTGTCCTCAGGGTGGTGCTATAGAGAAGCATGATTGATTCACATGGGATCAATCCAATTCAAATTCAATTCAAATGTTGTGGTGGGGGTGCAGATAAGTGTGAAACATAGAAAAGATACATCCACTGCACCAACTCCAAGGGACTGACTATTTTCTCTGTCAAGGCTCCTTAGGGTTAAACTGTCCTGCACTGTCTGTAAACAAAGACTAGACCTCCACATGCTCCTCAAATTAGCACAAGACACAGCAGTCACTCCACCAGCAGACACGAGTACAGCTGTATTGTAATGAACCATCAAGGTAAAATGCAGGTAGAACATGCAGAGATATTATAGAGTCACAGTAATCCATATCCTTTAACCACAAACGTTAGAATGAAAAGCTAGATCGAAAAAATGCAGATCAGTATATGACTCACACAATCATGCTTTTCTGTCTATTTAAGCAGTTCATACATTTTAGCATCATTAGTATTATTATTATTATTATCCTAATTTACTTTCAAAAGTACTGTCAGAAGGAACAATAACTCAAGAAAAAAAACGTACCTTTACAATCCAAGCTGAGTCAAATCACACCTGTGGATCAGCCCTGAGACAAAAACACTGAGCTGCTGCCGCACACACTGTGCTCAGGAAATAATGTTCTTGGTTTGACTTGTCTGATAAAGTGTAGGTCAACAGATTTCTGATACAGAAACCTGTTGACCAGGGTAAAGGATCTTAACTTAAAATCAGGAACTGAAAACAGGAAGTGCAGTACAGGTAATGGAGCAACAACCTGGAGGAGCTTTGCTTTATTACATGAGCGACTTATACTTAGTAACACAACAGTACACCGTGTTGTCCAGCACCAGTGTGAACCTACACTGCAGCTTTCAGAACCTGTGACTATAGTGAAGAGAGTGATATGAGTCTGGCTCAAACATGGGCACAGTGCGTCACGTGGGTCTGTATGAATACCCACCTGGAGGGAGCACAACAAGCTGATCAGTTTAAAAAGGCCAGTATCAATAACCTAATAATAATCCTATACCATATTTCTAGGGACAATACAAACAAAAATGTGATTCATTCTCAATTTAACCCAGCTCACACATCCTGCCCTTCAAACAAGGGACCCTGTGCTCTCCCAGTTCTTAATAAATAATAAATGATAACAACAGGTTTGGTATGCACATGGAGTCCTACACTGGAACTATCACAGATTTATATCTTTACGACAAAGCTTGTCTATTTTTTCTATTTTTGAAGGTGAAACTAAAGCTAATGTCAATAATAAGCTAATAAAACTGATCCCAGGTTTGACCAGGTTGTTATATTTTATTAATAATTTCATATATATATATATTCGAGGTTTACCTCTTCTGTAGCCCTGACCTAAAAATAAACCACCAAAGACAAGCGTGTGAGGTGTAACATAATGCAGCTTTATTACTGTGAGTTTCTCCATTAATCCCACCAGTGACTTTATCAAACGACCAGCGGGCCACATACCATTTCTGCTGCTGCATTTCCCCCCTAATCTCAATTCCCCATCTGAGAAGCACGGTTTATCCCAACATCCCTGTGACCCGCCTGACCCCTGCTCCAACTGAAGGAACCACTTACCTGTGTGTGTGTGTGTGTGTGTGTGTGTTAAAGGGGCCACTGCTGTTTATTTATGCCTGTCTAGGTGTCTTGGTTCCAACTGAACGTTGTACTTCCCAGTCACCAGGTTAGACGGACCACAGAGGTCACATATGGTGTGTCCTAGGGGTATATATGCACTATGTGTGTGTGTGTGTGTGTGTATAGAAGCAGATTAGGGGTCAATCAGCCATGTGTTTGTTGATCCTTTCAGAGAAAGGTGAACCAGCTACCGCTTCTGGGAATTATCCATAGTGCTGAGCATTGTGGTTGACTGCAGTTTCCCATGTCAACTATTTATTCATTTACAATCATCAAGGTCTCCTTTGAAGCAGCATGAAACAGGACCCTAAATATGTCAACCTGAGGATGCTTACTGGTTATAATAAGCAATAAGTATGACTTCATTTAGCTAATAACAGTGTAAATAAAAAAACTAAAATTGTGATGTTTAGTGTGGTTTTACATCAAAAGTGACTTAAGTAGTATGACAGACGACGCCTACTTTCTGCCCATCTATGACCCTCGTGCTCTCTGGAGCTCCACACAGCGTAACAGTGACAGAAAGATGCATCAGACAGCGGCATCATCACTTTAAACTAAGGAGTCTGGGAAGATTCCCAGTGATGCTTGAGGCTAAAATGTTTTTTCAAACATGACCTTTGAGAGGTACACACACGTCCACTTTAGTTGACTACATGCACCTGATAACATTAGGAGCTTAATCTAAACATGGAATAAAAAATAATTCAATTGTGTAATATGATCCATGAATCTATGAACCTGGACTCGAGTCCCGGTATGGCCGGGTGTCTCTCTGTGTGGAGTTTGTATGTTCTTCGTGTGTCTGTGTGGGTTCTCTCCAGGTACTCCGGCTTCCTCCTCCTGACTCTAAATTGTCCGTAGTTGTAAATGTGAGCGTGCATGGTTGGTAGCCTCTGTTCAGCGTGTACCCCACCTCTCGCCCTGTTCCAGTACCCCGGGCGACCTGTACAAGGACAAACGTTAAGGAAAAAGGATGGATGGATAAATCCACGAATTTTTATTTTGAGTGCTCAGGTGTAGTCCACTGAAGGCGGACATATGTTGAGTCAGACAAATATTCACGATACACGATGTCTACCTTATAGGACACAGTTTATTGTAATTTATTTTTTTGAATTTGAAATATTTTAAAAAGAAAATATTGATATTACTGTATATCAGCATATGTTGTTTACCTATAGGATTCTTCGGGAATAGAAGGAATTATGGGACATTCAAGCAGTGGTCAACAAGTTTGTCTGTCGGCCATCTTGGATTAAATTAAATAAATTTGCAATTACAATGAATGATCACTGAACAAACCTTACTGAAGAGGGGCAGTAGAGAGCCCTTTAGTGGCTGATATGCAGTTCCACCATAGAAACCATGCAATAAGGTAAAAATTACTTTTAAATAGCTGTCCACTGTAGTTGGCGCTATGTGCCAGAGGGTTACGTCCAGTTCCCATGACTCAACCGTCAGACACTAAATGAAAGAATATATGGAATGCTGTTCATCCCTCCAGCAAAGTTAATTTGGTCATTGTGTTTATCCCTGCTTTTACCTGGTAATTAACTCTCCACAGAAGATGAGTTAATAGTTTTTTTTCTGCTCGACTGTCCAGATGAAACTGGAAAAGCAGTGAAAAAGGAAGAGGAAGTAGGCAGACAATCGGCCACATGGAGTGAGCAGACTGCTGTTTTGGCATGACCTGAAAGCAAGGAATGTGTGTGTGTGTGTGTGTGTGTGTGTATGTTTGTGTGTCTGGGTTGCCATTCAAAGCCCTAAGTTGACAGCCAAGCTACCAACCTCCACAGCCAGGATCAGTGCAGGGTGGCACACTCCACAGACAACATGGCACTGTAGCCTGGGAATGTCTGTGTGTGGGGGGTGGGGGGTGCGGGTATGTGTGCTGGGTGCAGCATGCAGCACCCTGGGTGGCCTGGCCTGTTCAGCTGCCTGTTTGGCACCATGAGTGTCTGGGCACCAGCATTTCAACCAGACAACCTCAGTGCCAAAGAGAAGCTTTTGACTTGTATCACTAAATGCTTGTAGTAATTGCTTTCTCCATGAATTCAACTATAGGTCTGTGCTCTACGTCACTCTAGTGTTAGGGAAGAAGAATTGTTAGCTGTTTCTGTTTTAAGCAGGTTAACAAGCAATTTTAACAACAGATGCTTGTTTCAGATGTGCCAGGGTGACTGATAAAGTTAAAGGCACAGTCTGTAATCAATTGCAACAGTTTTTTAGGGGAAATATTTCGCAATGATATATATGGAATTGGAAAATTTGGAATTTATTTATTAATTTATGAAAACAGGGGCTGTTGCATGATATGTTTTTGCAGTTATTAACTTAAAAACCATATAATGTTATAAAAACCAAGCCCAAGAACCACATTTAAACTCCATGTTAGGCGTAACTACTTTAAGCATATGCATGCTATTACCAAGGTGAAAAACAAATCTTCAATGGTAGAACCTACATTCACAATAAAAACCTGTCAAGCATTCAGCACTAACATAAGAATCATTTGTCATCAGTTAACACACAAAGCTTGTGGTTCCAGCTGGATCCAGAAAGACTCATCTGATGACACTGTGCTTTATCAATCTGATTTATTTTCCTTATCAGTGAGAGATTCTTGAAAACACACACACACACACACACACACACCTTTCTCTGACTTCTCAGACAGGGCAGGGACAGGATGAGGAATGTTGGTTCTAGCCAATCAGCTGCAGACACAAGTCCTCAGTATGTAAATCTTTCATGTGCTTGTTGAGCTCATGGTAAATTTCCGCTCCTTATGGCCACAGAACCACACATGCAACAGTTAAAATCAGGTCAGTGCAGAGAAGCACACACAACACAACAGTCTAGTGAAAGATAGGTCTTCTGTTTATTTCACTGCAGACCTTTTGAAAAATGCACAGGTTTAATGATTAGGGCACGTCAAATGACAAAAGAATTGTGTGTGTGTGTGTGTGTGAATACAGGCCTGCGCAGGGCAGATTTCATGGTTAGTTGATCACAGGCATCCCAGACCCGACCTTCATGACAGCTGCAAGAGCCAATGCCCCCCAACAACACACACACACACACACACACACACACACACACACACCAACAGACACAGCTTTTGCTTCAGTCTGTCTTCCTTCTTTTCTCCTCTCGCTGTCCATCTTCTCCTCCCTCTGTCTATTCTCTCTCTGGCGGTTCTTTCTGTCTTGCTCCCACCTCCCTGCCACCTCAGTATTTCTTCTCTCTCCACAGAATGGCTTCATCTCCTATGAGCTTTTGTTCCAGTCTGTTTCCTGCAGAGTGTACAACAACAAAGTGACCAGTTTATTATCAAGTCTACCAACTCCTAAGGGAAATATCTGTCTCTTTAGCTGCTAAGTGCTCCTCTATGTTCCCTGCCTAGCCCCAGTCTGTCTGCTGTGGAGCTAACAAGGTGGTGGACAGTGGATAAACAGAATTATGGTAGTATTCATGAGTTCTATACTTAATTTAATTCATTATCCAGTTGATAGAAAACATAGTGGGAACCAGGTTAATAATCATGTAGTTAGTTTTCATTATAAAAAGTATCTAATATTTTATGGATTTTCTTTTTGTTGATGCTCGTCCTTTTAATAAAAATGAGGTTTACACTGGTGATCAGAGATGAACAGATGAAGGTCCAGGTGTCACTTAAACAGCTCCTCAAAAAAATAGCCATTAGTTGAGGCCATATACAGAACAGCTGACATGTTGACAATGAGGCTTTCTGGCTAACACTCACTGACATGAGCATTGTCCCTGGAAAAGTAAAACAACAGACTATCATACTGATTTATTTTCATGTGTTTATGTTCTTCTACATACATACATTCAAACATTTACATACAGGGGTTCTACATGTGATACAGTGTTGTGTATTAATTTAGCTAAAACAGAAGACCTGAGTACTTCCCTTATTGGCAGTGGCAGGATCTGTCACTTCTGATTCTCCAAGTCGAGGGTTTCTCAGGAAGCTATGCTACATTTAATCCATTTAGAGCTGGATTCAGTTACTGCAAATGCAAACACAACATTTCATCATTCTGCCAACCCCAGGATTTTATTGTGAAACAGGCAGTGATGTTGCAACATTTAGTATGAAACTAAGCAAAGTTTTCCTCATTTTTGAATTAGCAGGTCATCTCATTGATATCAGGCATCGGCTGTTGTGTTGCTGGAGTGAGCTGTTACATGAAGAGGCGCAGGTGACAGGTTGCACACTTTCAGCTTCTCCTTGGACTGCGTCCTGCCACGGTCCCAAAGCTCGGACGTTTTGCTAATCCCCCTGCTGCTATCCATCCTCATTAAAAGTTAAAGAGCCTGTCTGGCTGCCCTCCGTTTATACCTCACCCAAAACTATAGAGGGAGATCACAGAGGGGTCGTTTGCTTGGCCATCAATTGTTCTTCTCAGTCCGCGTTTATCATGTCAGACACCTTGTATAGACTCCCTTCCTCAGGCCTCATACCCAGCAGCCCCCTCATGTGACTTAGGGACGCTAACCCATGACCTCAAATGTTCACTCATGGCCTGAGCAGCCAGCACAGACGATCTCCATGCAAGGTAGGGAGTCTTTGCTGGCTTGCTATAGAGCTGTGCTGGACCATGCATTGGATGTTATAGTGGCATTGCATACATTACACTTTCAACAAGGGGTAATTGTATTACCTTTTAGCTCAAACACTCAGTGACCTATAATCTAAACATATGAAATAAATTGTGACAGAGCGGACATTAGCACAAAACCATTTCCAAAGCATTGAGTGTTCCCCTGGAAGATGTACAGAATCACTGCTTCAACTAGGATTGTCTCTGCAACCAAATCAAAAAACTGGCCTAAGCTTTTGTCAAGGACTAGGCTAAAAACGTAAAAGACTGCTAGTCTGTCTAGCAGACCTTCAGAAGGGAATCTCTTGAGCAGCATAAATTGGGCTTCTGTGTTGTGTGTCTGTGATCAGATGGAACTTTGAACAATAGGCATACGCCTGCTTATTTTGAGTTAGCGGAACAGCATTCAGGACTCTGACAGGATGAGAAAAACGTGTGGCCCAGCTGCAGCTGGGACCTGAAGATGGCAGCTCACACTCTCCATTTAATCAGTCAAGGAGTTTGAGAGAATCTACAAGGAACACTGGGATAAACGTCCTCAATCCAGGTGTGAGAAGCTTCCATCTTCCAGCAGCAGTCTTAAAGGTGCTTGCTATAGTAATCCCATGTTCTAGCAGGGTGACGATCGAGTCAACAAACACATTAGATCACTCCTTATCTCCTCTATTGTTATATTTAACTCCTCAGCAGTGCCACTGATACTCTCATAATTACCAGCACTGCAACTTTGTAACCTAATTGATCAGTTCAGGAAGAAGTCACTGCATGCATACGCACAACAATACAGCACACTGTAGCTGCACCATCACAGTTACAGAAAAGATATGGTGCACTGACAGCACACGTGTGGGAACATGCAGGTACAGAGTCTTAAATCCTCTTCTTTTATAACCCACACCATAAGAATAAGGTCTTCACTTCAGCTCTACAACATGCTCAAAAAGAAGGGACAGAAATATGTTTTTGACCATTTGATCCCTCTTTCTGGATACAAGACCAAAGTTTCTCCACGGTCGGTGGGTGTAGCTCTCTTATTCCACACTTTAAGGGGTTTATACATGGACCTCAGGCAGGTCAGTCGAGCACAAAGCTATGCTGTTGTAGCACATGCAGAATTGTCCAGGGCTGAAATGTCACCTTCACCAGGCACAAGCTTGAGTGCAGGGACCCCAGAGGAGTTTCTGCACAGAACTGATGTCTGCCTCTATCTTTGTATAATGTACTGTATTAATTCAACAGTGATTTTCACACAGTGAGACTTCACACTGTATTCTGTAGATGTTAGGAATTTAGTTATTACTGCATTGACAACCAGTGAACAATTATGGGAAAAGCATCCATCCTTTACTTTACTTTGCTTGGCAGACACCTTTATCCAAAGCTCTGTCCAAAGCTAGCGCTGGGTGTCTGGCTCAGAGACACACCTGGTAGGGGATGGATTAGGAGTCAGACAGGGTTCGAACCCACAACCCACAACCTTCTGCATCCCAGTCTGACGCTTAAACCATTGAGCTACCAGGCCGCTACCATCCATCCATTATCTTCTGCTTCTCCGCAGTCCCTGGAGCCTATCCCAGCTGTCTTCAGGTGAGAGGCGCAGTACATCCTGGACGGATCGCCAGTCCACCGCAGGGGCAACCATAGACACACAGAAAAACAACCATTCGCACTCACATTCACACCTACGGACACTTTACAGTGACCGATCAACCTAACGTGCATGTCTTTGGACGGTGGGAGGACACCAGAGTACCAAGAGGAAACCCACGCAGACACAGGGAGAACATGCAAACTCCAAACAGAAAGGCACCCGGCCGACCCCGGGATGGGAAACATGCACTTGTTTATTTGCACAATATTATTCTTTATACTTACGTTCCATAATCTCACCACACTGACACAGCTACTGCATATATATCTATTATTATATTATATTATATGTACGAAAGTGAAATAAGGTAACTACTAGTGCTAGTGCTCGTAACTGCATTGCATGTGAATGGTATGTGAATGCTTCTTCCACTTTCAGTCCCCCCTAACAATGATTGTAAACGTTATATTTTGCTCTCTGCATTTCATGTTGATGCAGCTGGTTTGAATTTCTGCACAATTCTCAGTTTTCCATATTTGGACGACGGTGACCAGCATCCACCAAAACAATCTAGAAATGTCAAACATATCACTTCCTGTTGAAGTTTTCTAAAAGGTCTGAGTTGAGTGTTTATAATCACTACTTACATTTGTGGCTTGTGGCACATCTGCGTATGTACATAAGCATAATCAACATTATAATGATCAGTAGAGCCTGCGGAAAGAGAGAGTGAGTGAGATATGAGACGAGGAGAGGAATAAGAGAATGAAGACTTGTGGAAGACAAATGCATGTTTGCATGGATGGATGGGTGGATGGCAGGTAGCGTTAGCAGCATTCCAGCAGCCAAGACTGGCTTCATTGTCTAGTGTGTGTGGGAACCTCTGAACACTTCCTTTAAGAGCGATTAACAGGAAACCTAAGACACTGGATTACTGACCCTTCTCATGTTCACTGCAACCTGCTGCAGATCAAGCCATTCAAACCCCGTACTCATCCTCACACACATACACACACACACACGCACAACTGCAGGCTATAAACTTCTTGTGCATAGGCAACATTTTTGTAACAGATAAACCGATGCAAGCTGATGACCAGTTTGGGCATCTCGCAAGACACAAGACCCAGAATAGTGCAACAGTGTCGAACTGTCAGCACTGGACCACTGAAACATCCTCAACATTTGTTACTTCATGCATATTCAGTCATAAATCTACAATTATTAACAGTCCATACTTATGTGTGTATGTGTAGAAGAAGTCATTCCTATGCATGCAGGCATGCTCTGCTTCCAGAGAGCACTACATAGGCTTTCCTCCAGCACCACCCTTAGGACAAGGCTTTCAGGGAAGTGAGCGTCATTAGAAACAGGAATCATTTTGTAGGTAGCAGTACATTTCAGGCTGTAGGAAGTGTCAACAGAGGGTTAGACGTTATGTTATGATGTATGTAAAAACATACCCATGTTAGATCTCTGTTATGCTTACCCACAGAGACGACAGAGACAAAAGAGAATAAGTAGAAATGAAAGTAATATTAATAAATACATTCCGTGGTGCATTTGTATTCCTGGCATTTCCCAGGGACTGGTGGATACAACGGTACCTGCAGACTGTTGCTGTGTTTAAGGGGACGTCTGAGACAGTGCAGAACGTGTATATTCTCAGTAGAAGGAGATCTAAATGAAAAGAACGTATTAATAGTAAAAAACAGACTGTGCATTTCTATGTTATTTAATCTTTTAAAGTAGTTTAGTGCATGATAATGGTGCTTTGGTTTTTACTAGTGGTGATGTAGTTAGAGTGAATCTGAAAACTGACTTAAAGAAGCCCCCCAAAATATAATTTCAGCAGCCGGGTGTATCTATAGGTGAGGTGAGTCATAGCGTCGTGAGAAGACCTGGAATCGTGCTACCATGATGTGGTTCTTCAACAGCAGCTCCAGCATGCATTACTGGATGTGAGTGTGCTGTTGTTAGGAAGCATCACCAGGTGTAAGCGATGCAGTGTTTGTGGGAAGATATCTGCTGCCATCTAGTGGTGAAAACGGCGTATCCACTTTAGCTGGCAACATTCAGTGCTGGATGTGTCTCCCCATTAGGAGTCAGTGTTTAAAGTATAGACATCAATGCAATGGTAATAAATACATTTAACTCAGAAGAAAATAGGATGAAAGATGAGTATTCTAGTCTCACCGATTGCTGCTTTGTCTGCTATGTTTGTTGGGGGGGACAATATATGATTAGTTAATTCTAACTAACTAACTTATTATTTACTCTGAGACAGCTTATTTCCTGTTATTCTATTTATCACATGCTCAATGTGGCCTCACAAAGCAGTTTAAATACTGATAGGACAGGTTAACATTATTTATTTCAATTAAATCATACATTAATAAAATATAAGTGGCCGGCACAGATGTGTAGTGGTTAGCACCGTCCGCTCACAGATAGATGGGTTTGATTTCCGAGCAGCCCTTCTGTCTGGAGTGAGCATGTTCTGCCCGTGTCTGTGGGTTTCTCCTTGTTACTCCCATCACCCAAAAACATACATGTTAGGTTATTTGGTTACATGGAAGGATACGTGTCTTTAGCTGCGTCATTGTTAATGATCAGTTATCCTCCTATTTTCCATTTTCCTAAGTTCCATCAGTAAATATAATGTTGTAATGGAAGACAATACTAAAGTTTGACGATATTAGGTCTCTGTACGATTCTGTGAATATTACTTTAATAAACAGCTCTTTCCTGCTGCAGTAGTCATTTAAAGCATTAACAATGTCCACACTGTATTTCTGACATGACAGCCTTTTTTTTTCTATTTCTACTGTATATTTTTTTTTTTTTAATTTGACCCCGCCCCCTCCCAATGATAGCTGGGACAGGTTTCAGCACTCGTTCGAAGTTAGGAAATCTGCATGGATGGATGGATGGATGGATGGATGGCAGTTTCTTATCCACCATCTGCAGCAAAGAAGGTTTGGGTATGAAAAATAAGTGTAATGTATGTAAGTAATAATATAAAAGTTACAAATGTTGGTACTGGTGCTGTCTGAACTACTGTAGACTGAGGAGGATTTGTATGTTAACACATAGTAGAGAAGTAAATAGACCTGTGTGTGTCCATTGAAGACATTCAGGTTTTTCTTTCTTGGCCTTATCTCCAAAAATCCTCAAATCAGCCCAGTGTAACATGATGACATAATGTATTGTAAAGTCAGCATCGCCCAGTTGTCAGTGAGCTTCCAGGACACAGTCACATGTGCAGAAAATATCCATTGCTTGGCTGAGATGTTGATGTCAGCAGAAATGTTTAAGACTCATCTTCACCGGATGGAGCAACAGAGACAGGAGAATAAACATAGAACACAACATATAATATATATCTACCACAGCTCTGTGGATGTTATTACATTATGCACTAAAAATACATTAGACATTATATTTCACAGATGTGCATGCTCATGCATGAGGGCGCACACACACACACACACACACAGTGACTGCTTTGACTAGTCCTGCTAATCTGTTAGCCTTTCTGCCTGTGTCCTCCCCAAACTAATTCAAACTGGACAGCCCACGCCTTGGCTAATCCAACTCTCTGGCATTTACATTTAGAACGCTTTTGGTTTATCAAATCATCCCAACATTGTGGTAAATTCACTTTCCCTAAATCCCCTTTGGAGAGGAGATTAAAACGGTGGAGCAAGGCAGGTCACAGGGAAAAAATAAAAGCAAAGAGAAAGGTGTTCATTTGTCAGCTCGGCCAATTTCACACAGGCCTTATTGTGTCAAAATGCAATTAGTGCTCTGCAGGATGGGCTGTGGTGGCCTCTGTAATTCCAGGGGGCATCCACTTTGCCAGAGGGACATGTAGTGTGCATCAGCACCTAATGCTGTTCTATTGTACATCTCATCTACTGTCCTCACAAACCTAATCATCTAGATAGAAGTATGGACAATCTATATTGTGAATGGTCCTATGAGGAATGCAGCTGGCTTATGACCACACGTCTACAGGTCTAGTGCCAGGTGGAAGTGACATGTCTTTCATAAAATGAAATGGCTCGATTGAACCAGTATCCGTCTCAGTCTTCCTCTAGGTCTTTTCGTTTCCGACACACTTGTGGACTCCTGTATAGAGGATTTTGGGAAACGTGATGTGCACAGGCAGCTTTTTAAATCTTCCTGTATATAGCAGAGAGGCAGGAAGTCACTACATCAACAAATCCATAGGATGTAAAATAAATTCCTAGTTTCTGTCTGCTGATCCTGAAAAACTTTGTCCAGTAAGCTTCAGACGTGGACAGCACTGTCCGTGGTTCTGAAATAAGCTACTTTTCAATTTACACACAGCAGAAGAGACAAAAAATAAAAGTGTAGTAAGATCCCATGTGTCACCAGTACTGCTACTACTAGTAGTAGAAGAAGAATCTTTAGTGTCATGATTACATTTTTACATGTTACAACAAAATTTCTCTTCTTTATCTACTACTACAACAACAACTACTACTACTACTACTACTACTACCACAACTACTACTAGATACTTGGGCCAGTTGGAGTGCAACTAGGAGTCCCCCTGTCACTTAGTATTAGGTCAAGTCAAGTCAAGAATTCAGGCAGGATGAGCAAGCATAAAACAGTACAATCAAGTAGCTAGGGCTGTGTACAGGAACCTCTGTGAACGTCTAAACAAGGGCTAGACACTCCAAAACCAGACTGTCAAAAAGTAAGACAGTAGCACAGCCCTAACTTTTATAAACAGGTTGGATCATGTGCTCCACCTGTGACTGGTGACAGATGTAGTGGTGGTGGTACAGGGGATGTGATGCAGAAAAAAGACAAGCTTCAGTTTGGCTGTAGCCTCCTCAATACTAAAAGGTCAAGCTCATGGAAAACGTTTGGTAGGATGAAGAAGCCCTAAACGGCCTGGTAGCTTAGTGGGTTAAGCATCTGACTGGGATGCAGAAGGTTGCAGGTTAAAAACCCCGTCTGACTCCTATTCCGTCCCCTACCAGGTGTGTCCCTGAGCCAGACACCCAGCGCTAGCTCCTTGTAAGTCGCTTTGGATAAAAGTGTCTGCCAAGCAAAGTAAACGGTGGTTAGTACTTATTTTTGGACTATATGGATAAAAGAGAATCAATCATATATTTCGAGGTCCATGCCCTAAAATCCACGTGGAAAAAAATGCTATATTAATATAAGATTTTCAGAAGATGAATGTATGATGAGCAGACTATGATTGAGCTCATTTCACTGTGGTGTACCGCACATGTGATGTCATCATGTGTTTGATGATTGTTTGCGGTTCAATAGTTCAATTATTAAAGATGTTTCGTTGTAGTTTTTTATTTCGGTGTCTTTTGTGTGCTGGTTGCACAGTTGAGTTGAGGCTTTTCAGAGAGGGATGGACAGGAAGACGCTTTGAAACAGGATGAGTTTGTGACCTTACCTTTTTTACTTGGCCACGGGGGAATGAATCGGATCCATCCTTCCCGTCATCCTGCGTTTCTGTCTCGTGTTCTACCCTGACACAGCAGTGCCAACCCTCAGCACAGTGTCTCGCCCCTTCTCTGGCATCGTCCCAGCAGGCTGACGCCCTTAGTGCCCAACCAGAGAGGATGATGGAGACTGACATTTTCTGAGAAGCCTCTTACATCACTGAGACGGCTGATTCCAGACAGACGATTAAGAGTGACAATAAGGCCTGTGAAAGGCACTACATCATGTGGAGATTTAAAAGAGGCTTCTATAATGAGGATTAATAATACCTCATTATCACTGTATTAAATATGTTATGTGGATCTGCTGCTTGGGTATTTCCTTATATTAATAAGATTTCTTATGTTAATAAAAAATGTTTGTTATTTATTTCAAATGAAATTTTATTTTGTAATTTCAGTTTCATTGATCTTAACACAACATATTATTAGTTTACAGACGTTAATCACAGAAGATAACTAGTGTTTCACCGAGAACCCGCTTTCTGCAAGGAAGGTTGTACAGCAGGACAGTGAGGACGCACGCCTGAAAAAAGTAATGACAGAGGTGAGTAATGAAGCTTATAATTCTTCCTCTGCAGATCCATCATTGAGATTAAGGCCTGGGCTCTTTATTACGCTCTTAGGTGGCTCTGAAAAGAGCCTTTGTGTTTTTTTTTAGATTAGGGCTGGAAGGAGATTAGGGTGTCGGGCTCTGTGGACGTCTGCCAAGCCACTGCACCAGCTGGAGAGGAAAAGTAGGTTGTTAAATTCTCCCTCGCTGACATTGCCTCATTGATGGCATTTTTGCTGCCCACACTGTCAGTTCGCCTCACTGCTGGATGAAGCTCTGCGGACATGTTGACAACATTTGCATTGCTGCATAGAATGAACGCAGCCTCTGTTTTTACATGTTACAGGACCTTAACTGTAAAATCCTTACTTATGAATAAACTCCTCTGTGGGTTAATAATGTTAATTAGTCATCAATCAGCAGGACAATAAAACAGATCCTCTGTGCACTAAGAATATTTCATGGTTATGAAGCCATATTTGACATAATGTATTACTACAAATCATGTATTTTAGGTTTTACTGATATGACTTCATTTCATGAATCTTTTAAAAGTTTTTATAGTTTCTTTCCTCTGGTTGGACTCATTGGACTAGTTTGAACATATAAAACATTGTAAAGAAGATGTGCTGTCAACTGAGGATTAACAAAACCTTGAGTTCGACCGTGCTCGCATCACGTACTCAGACCAAACCAAGACCACGTGTGTGTGTGTGTGTGTGTGTGTGTGGGAGCACAGTTTTCTTAGCCTGGTTTCAGTAGCTTTGTGGGCGGAGTTAATCATCGAATACTCAAGTTATGCTTTTCTACAACACTGAATCAGGGTTAATTGAAAAAAAAAACAGTTTTTATGGTGGATTCAATTGTTCTTTAAGGGATATTCATCTCCTAAATGTGTTTGTGTTTATGACCAGGATGATATTTGATCTGTAGGTGTGAAAACACCCTTTGTTTCTCATCTTTAGTCAGACATCTCTCTGGATGAGAGAAAAGTGTTAATGACGACACAAACACCTGCTCTTTTCATTGTAGCCGTAGAAACCTGGCAGTGTCGTGTCCGACCCAGCAGTGAGAGTCTTGCTGGCTTTCTGCTGCTTTTTTCCTCTCTAAGTTAGTCCCAGTGGAGTTTTTCTTTGAGATTATGTTGTCGCCTGTACGTCTGCTCTAAGCAGGCTGAGTATAATCTAGGCTCGGTCGATGTCATGAGCAAGAACAAGCGCAGAAGAGTCACATGTCTGCAGCCTTCAGGAGGATTTCACTGACAGAGCAGGAGGAAAGGAAAGCATGGGAGCAAATGCGAGTGTCACTGTTGGCTTGACCACTTCTTCACAAATAACTCACACGCTCATGCTGTGCCAACTTGTGGATGAGTGCAGGATTTCTGATGTGCACTGGTCTGAGAGTCTATGGAAAACCCAGTCTATATGCGCTGATTCACATTTGTATGCATGAACGCTGAGTGCACATATGCATCTGTTCTTTTTGTGTGTGTGTGTGTGTGTGTGTGTGTGTGTGTGTGTGTGTGCACCCTACAATCCCCCGTGTTATCCCTTCTGACCTTGTTTAACCTGGAATTCAATCAGATTTGTGCAAAGACCGGAGGGCCCGTCAGATGTGTCAGCTCCAGCTCGCCACAGACTTCACTGCCAGATGTTCACTATGGCAGCTGCCTCAGTGCTGCAACTACCTCGCTGTTAATTTCACTCTGTGTCTCCAGCTCTTCCTGTGTTTATCATGCTCCATCACTCCTTGTTGTCTATGTGTATGTAAAGAAACATGCTTGCAGAAGTGCTCAGACAAAGCAGTGGAGTCCTTCTTTTCTTGGACACTGTATTCCTGCGTTGAGGGTTGCTCTTTCAGGAGTTATCCTGAACCGCACCGCTTTCTGGCTCAGCTGTGGTTTAACTTGTGGGTGGATGTAATTCAGCCTGCAGAGGCAACAAAGTTCCTCTATTTAAGTCTCATACTGCAAAGGTAGGAGGGAAGATGGTGTGATAACTTGGCGTGGGTTGGTTGTCCAGGAGCTATAGCATTTCTATTCACGGTGACTCACATGATCAACATGACACGTTGTTTTGAGCACCAGCTCTTTGTCTTCTCCACCCGCATGTCTCTGCATTAGACTGAACATGTAATGAATTACTGTCCTTACAGCGGCTTATGAAATGAACATGCATTTAATTTACAGTTTAAAAAGCAGGCCTGACACCGTCCTTATGACCAAGTCTCCTTTGACAAGACACCCAAACTCCACCAACAAGTTGCTTTGATTGCTTTTGATCCTGCAAACTTCTGCTTCCCAGATTTGCTTGTTTTTTCTTAAATACATCACTTTCATTCAATAATCCTTGTTATTAAGCCTGGTAAGAAGAGTTTCCAGGAATCAGACTGTGTCTGGTGGAAGTCCCTCTTTCAGCCCACAGCAGTTGAGCAGAGTGTGGGTCAAAGGTAGAATCAAGTCAAGAGGTCGACTGTGACATAAATGTTCCACACTCTTCACGCAGCGCCTGGAAAATACCATGTGGTAGATGAGATGAGATTACGTGGTCTCTACCTCCACTAATTGAATGCTAGATACCAGATGCTCATGTTTGTAATGTGGTCTCTACCTTTGTCTGATAACAGACACCAGAGTATCTTTCCTGGGGCCGTTTCTGCTCTACCTGTTTTTAGTAGCATGTAGCAGGTGAGATGAGGTGAAAATCCTCTTGATGATATTTTGCACGACATGCTGCGGCTTATGTAAGATCCAGGTTAGTCACATTGTCTTTCCCTCGCTCGGCCTCCGTGAGATGAGATTAACTCAGCAGTGGCTCTGCAGCCTCTTCCTCGGTCCGACATGATGTTCGCTCTCTGGCTGCAGAGTAATCTGAGAGCTGGATCAGAGGAAGTGGAAATGGAGTTTTGGCGTAATGCTCCGGGCAGCTGCCTGCTGAGATCTCTATCTAACTTAAGAATTCATGTTTCAGTGACTTGTCATAATATCTTTCTATCTCCCAATCTCCTGGCAGGAATCTGGAACGACACTCTCACAGGCTGTATGAGAGAATATTCCCCTCATCTGTCCTAATGTTTAAGCAGACCAGCTGATTGATACATCATACTGCAGTTACTGCACATTTCCCATAGTCATGTAGGGATGCTATGAAATTAGTTCAACCATTCCAACCGCACTGGACACTCCACAGTATGTCACCGTGTCAGAAACTTTGAATGAAGCCCATGTGAGATGGGATCCTGCAAAGCGTCTGCTTTCAGCAAGGCTCTTCATATTCGGCCTTTAAGAAGACGACACACTCATTACATTTAAATAAAGAAACTCTACTTTTACGTTTCTTTACTTTACTTGGCAGACGCTTTTATCCAAAGCGACTTACAAGGAGAAGACACCAGCAATTACCATTCAGTT
>JAUMTR010000017.1:23139393-23150315 GCA_032270685.1 Microctenopoma stevenorrisi | reverse complement strand
AATGTTTATCAGTACATTACAGAAAATAATGAACTTTATCACAATATGCTAATTTTTTGAGAAGGACCTGTATATAATAATATTATGATGATTATAAAAGCTTCAGAAAACCTGGAGAAATGTCTGAACACAAGGGACATGACTGAAAACCAGCGTTAGATGTCTGTGTGGTTCAGACCCTCAGGCATCACGTCATTAAATCACTGTCCGTCAACTCAGTTTGTCGCTGCGCCAATAAAGTTAAACTCTATCATGCAAACAAAGGAGAATATACAAAGTAAATCAGATCCAGAAACGCTGCCACCTTCTCTGAGCCCGGGCTCATTTCACATTGACTGAGGAAAATTGGAAAACTGTGCTGAAGGTCTTTGCATTTGTTTAATGATAAATCATATATAGATTCTTGTTGTTTAAAGATGGGGACACTTTCATAGCAGGATCACACTGACACACTCACAGAGCTACAAATCTATGAGATCCACCACTGGCCCTTCGCAGTCCAGTGTGCCAATCAGAGTAACACACTCTGTCAGCAGAGCAACGCGAGAGCACAGCGAAGATCGCTCAATCCAATTACCCGACTGACACGTGTGACACCATCCGTATTATCTAATAGAGCTGTGTGTCACCCTGCATAACCTCCGTGTGTTCTGTCTGCCGACAGCCCATGAGGACGGCTCCATCTGTTCCCACATCTGTACTTCTAGCTCCATTGTGAAAAAGATTAAGACACTCATGTTGAATGAAAAATAGAATTTCACTTATCATTAGTAATGTGTCAGTAAACTTCCTAAAGCTCATTATCGGGGTTGTCCAATAACAACCACAGTAACCACAGCTTTAGTTCTGGAGGATTACAGCCACTGATAAGGGAATAGGACTGCTAGTGAACAACAGAGCTGTTTAAATGTTCAGGTGCTGCAGCTAACGATGTCATCTCTAACGTAACTTCGTTTACATTCAACCTGAGCCACCTAAACTACAGGAAGTAAACGTTAAAGCTCAAAACTGAAATTAAATTCTTACAAGCTTAGAGCACCAAAATCTAATCAGTTCATTTTCACCTTCAGGTGGATGTTTGGACGGACAAGATACTGTATAAAACATGTACTGAGGCTGCTGCAGCTAAGTCATTCTCCCCCTTTATTACTCACTTCAACACATTCAAAACACAGCAGTTAGTGCAGCTCTTTCCGTTTGTGATTATTGTCACTAAACTGTGGTTGATTACTGCAGTCTGAAAAACTCCCCAACCAAAAGGTGAAGCATAAACTAGAGTTAAGGAAAGTCCCGCGCACAGACCGCAGACCTACACTACCAGTAGCTCAGTAGCTCTCACACAAGCTGAGCTGAGCTGTGTGACGGCTGCAGACTCTGTCCTGCAGCACTTAACATACTTTACAAACATGTATGAACTCTCCCTGAGCTGAAACATCCTGACAGAAGAGTCCGTGCTTGTTGTCCTGTGTGTTATTTAGCTTATTAGCCCGTCAGGTTGTTGGACCTGCATGATTTAGTTCTGCTACATTTGCGTTTTTTCTACTTTTATTAAGTACTGTAATAAATTAGCAGCTCCCTGTACCCACCAGCTGTTGATTAACCCTTTGAAACCTCTTCAGGTCTCTTCAGCGATTTAAAAATCTGTGGACATTGCTTGACATTGGATCGTTATGTAACACAAAGCATGTGTTCACAGCAGAGCTATGAAAACAAAAGTAACTTTGATGCGGTCGTGTGAGTTGTAGTTCAGACTTACGGACCCTCAGTAGTTTGTATACATGTACATTTAGCCGAACTCAGTAAAAATGTGTTGTATTGTGTTGTATTAGTTTTCCGTTGATGTCTGCCTGTTATGACATATACAGCATGCAGTCAGCAAAGCTCTATCAGATGTTACTCCTGAAGAGGAGTCACAAAACTCACAGCAGATTTTATGGCATTTTCTGGGTAAAACAACAGAATAATCCAAGGTCGTCTGTTGGAACTCTAGGTTTCAAAGGGTTAAAAAGGATATTACAGACAGTACATATTGTTTCATTTCCACTTCTTCTATTAGAGGTCAGCACCAAAATATATGGAGTCAAACTTCCTGACACTACTTCTACATTCACACTCAACACACAAGATGCTTACTGTGTGAGAGAGATGCTACGAAAAATAAACACTAAGTTAAACCACATATTTCAGGAAAATATCACTATTTTTCCAGTCTGGTACCTGAGAAAGGTCAAAGGTCACAAATATCTGTGCAACAGTTACTCAGATATTACGGATGATTTACAGCATCTTTTCACTGTGAATAATGTGTTTTTCATTTGCTGCGATTATGTATCCACCATACTTCTGTTCTATTGATTCAGATTAGCTTGAACCAAAGACACATTCATCAGAATGATCAGCATTCAGCTCTTAATGCTGCCCACGATGCAGTCACACAGGCTTTGTTCAGTGTCTATGTACATGTTCCCTCGCGTGTCGCCATTCAAACGCTGACTTGCTTTGGTTTCCCATTATGTGGTCTTCAAAGTAAGAACAAGTATGCTCACAGTTGTAAATCAAGGTCAATAAACACTGGCGGTGTTTGACACTAAGCTTAAATAAGAAATGTAATAACTCACAAAGTCCTTAAGGTGGAGCTAATCAGCCTGTGGGGCTTCTGTGGAACTTCCATGTTATCAAACTGAGGCCCATTTATATTGTGCCAGTGCTTTAGACTGAATCATCAATCAACATTGGCTGAGAGGGACAAGACAAGCAAACACACACACTCACATTCAGAGTCACCATTAACCGAACTGTAATGATCTGGACTGACCAACGGAGTCAAACTCAGGTGCTACTCAGTGTGATGTGACAGTGTTTCTCTGATCTAAATGCTGATGAATAATATCGAATAATAGTCGAATACAGACACAAACTGTCGACCAGTGCTTAAGCATGTACGTAAAGGAGAGCAGATACGGGTCTCTTCTGAGCGCCTTCTCTAGCAGAAGCAAGTGACAAGATAAATGAATCACTGCATTTTGCTTAACAGTAATCAATCTAAGTTACTGCGCCTTGTAAATCAAGAGTAAAACCGTTCTAATAATAACTCATCAGCATACACAGACGTTCACTGCAGTGAGCACCGTCTCAAGCAACAGCTGACATCTTGGTTCTTTAGCATTTCTTATTGCTCCCAGATACGGTACAGGCTAAACCATCCTCACTCCAAGGTCTCTCTCTCTCTGACTGGTCCTCACAAAGATATCCATACAGATGTTTTTAAAACACATCTGTGTGGATAAGAGTCTGGAACAGATGTCAGAGCAGAATGTGAGAGACGCTGAGATCCTCTGTGCGTCAGTCATCTTCCCATCCTCGCCCCAAACCTCCTAGCATCATGTACTGTGATAGAACCGGCACACGTTGTGTAAGCGTATGTTATGAGCTGCTGTGATAACCATGGAGAGAACATCCACCCACCAGGAGCTTCACCATTGTTCTCACTAATGAAGGCATTGTTCTCTAGTTAATGACCCTGCACAGACTTTTGTATTATTAGGTTAATGACTTTCATCATTTCTATTGTTTAATGAAGCCAGAGTTCAATTAGAACAACTCCTTTTTCACCTCGTCTCTCGGCTCCTCTCTATCCACACGTTTCTCTCTGTTCTCTGTAATTCTGCTGTTATTCTAACGTCTGACTCCTGATTCATCCACCCACCCACTTCTTCTCTATTCACGCTTCTCTTTTAATCTTAGAGTTGGATTTCTCACACATGTAGAAACTTCTGTTGGTTTATTAGTAGGGCCTGCATGGAATATGTGGATTTGGCATCAGAAATATGTGGATTCTTTTGTCCCACAAGCCGGTGAAATGCATTGTGCTATAACCACTGCTATACAAAACCAAAAGCAGGTTCTGCATATTGACCAGTTTCTCCTGGTTGTCTCATGCAGTCCCATGACCACACGAACAGCCTTTCAGGAGAAAATGCTGCCAACATTCCTCAGCAGGAAATCAGCCAGCAGCAGTCACTGAGAGACTGACTTTCTGGAGGAGACTGTGTGTCTGCATGGAGTCGGTAATTACAGCAGGGAAAACACTTGTCTGATCTCAAACCAGGAGGTGATGCGGGAAACAGCTTTGTCTGTCTGTTGTCTCCTCTGCTTGTGCTAACTCTGCTTTATCCTTCAAGGTCATATCAAAGACGGCAACACAGAAACTTCCTGATGCTGTGGCCAGTTTCTCCAGCAAAGTCATTTCAGCTGAGCAGAATGCGCTGCATAATTCACAGGAAGCAAACCTCTCCTGTGTGTTTCATCATCACAAATCAGAATGTAATCACAGTAACCGGCCCCCAAAGCGTTATTCTCTGCTCCGTGCTTCAAACTGTAGCCAAACACTTTCCATTGTACAAGCAGCGTACAAGTAATGCATTATAGAAACTATATTTAGCACTAAACCCAAGCACTTGAAAGGGTTACACTTACTTAAATTAATCAAGCATAAACTATGTCAAAGACTCCTATGCTGTATGCTAACTTACTCAGCTAATGTAAAGTGTGTTTGTTTGCACATTATAAACCAGTTCATGGTTATGCTCAAGTCTTCTGTTACTGGTAACCTGCTCTACAACGTTACTAAGTTCCTGGTAACATCTTGGTAACAACCAACCAAATATACTGTAAATTCGTTCACATTTATCTCTGAAAACTTGATGCAGAAGAAGCAGATCTCCGTGGTCAGGGGCAGAGGCGTGGAGGACGAGCTACAGGCGAGGAGAGTGCAGGTCCATCTGGTCCTCTGAGGTGAATGACAGCATTTCACATTAGCACGACAGCCAAAGCCAACACCTGTCTGGATCCCTTTACATGCTGCATGTCTTCAATACTCGCTGTCCTGATAAACTAACTGCACGTGCGTGACTTTTTACAGCACCTGGTGTAAAACCTTTTATGTAAAGCTGTAAATCAAGACATCTCATATTAACTCTAAACTACTACTATTTCAAAAGGTTCTTAATCACTAAAAATGTCCTTGTTCTACATGAAAACACATGTATCCAGCTGCTAACAGAACCACAAACCCGTTGTCTTTATGACCAATTAGCCTTTGAAACTCTTCTATGCAGAGGAATTCTGCACAGTGAGGGAATACTGCTGGAAAACGGATCTAAATAATCTTCGGTTACAGAGGAAATCCCAAATCAGCAGACTTTCCTGCACTCCCTCACTCTGGTAGTAGTCCATTTTTATCTAATAACTTCGAATCTGTAAAATGCTTGTGGGTGTTATCATGTTGAACAGTGATTTCCCTAACCCAGTCGGGGGTGACCCTGCTGCCTAAGCTCACCGTAACAACTTCCAGCTATTATTACCTGGTTCTAGTAGGCTGCCATCCATGTCTGTGACCATGTACCTGCATCGCCATAATGCCATCATGATTACTATGCCCACTAGAGAGAGCAGAACAACAGGATACTATGGTTCATAGCACGTTACTGCAGAGATAGGAAAACAATCCAGAATGAATGTTGAGAGAAACAATCTGTGTGCAGCTCCATGATGGACAGTAAAATGACAATGCACTGCCCCTGACACATGAATACGTGGTAAACACTGTGTCATTACACGTCAGAGATCAAATATCACATTGTTTACTTTTATTGGATCATAACAAATACTGAGTATACAAAGCACCATCGGTTTTTCGCTGTTACCTGAACTGGACAATAATGCTATGACAGCATCTGAATAAAAACTCCTTGCTAGCAAGATAGTTTCCCAATATTGCTGATGAGTCGTCACTGAATGCAGCATCGGGTCCAGCAAAAGGAGAGACACGCTGAGGGGACGGAGGAGCTTATCAGTTACTGGGCTCAGATAAAAAATGAAAATATGACACCTGACAGCTTATCTCTCTCCACCGCTTGTATCCCACCTTCCACATTAATGGTTTCTGCCACTCAGTTGTGTGACATAGTGGAAAAGTAAAAGATGCAAGCACCCCCCTTATTACTGAGGATAAGGCATCACAGCTGAGCACAAACATGAGGTAATCCTTCAATTCATCCACGCTGTTGTCATATACTTCTAGCTGATCAGGAAACATTCCTGGGTTTCTGTGTCAATAAGAAAGTCAGAGAATGACTTACTGTATGTGAAAAAGAATTTGAGCCCATCCTGTCGTCATGCTTTTCAATATTCTCACAATTATTATTATTATTATTCAGATCATCAAACTAATTGAAATATTAGACAATGATGAGAACATAACTGTGGTTAATTACTAAACCTTCCTAGTCATGCCCAGGCCTGATGAGTCAGGAGTTAACTTTAAAACAACATGTCAGACAAAGTGAAGTAAGTCAAAAGATCCCTAAAAGCAGCACATCATGCTGCAATCTCAAAAATCAGGAAGGTACAAAGTAATTAACATCTGCCTGTTCTAAAGCTTTGAGACTCCAGTGAAGCACAGTGAGAGCCGCTATCCATCACTGGAGAAGTGGTGAACGTTCCAGGAGTGTCCAGCCTACAAAACATGACTCCAAGAGCACGACTCATGTCTGAAAGAACCCAAAGGAACATCTATACAAGCATTTCACTGCATATTGTACCGTGTATGATTGTGCACGGGACAAATAAATCTGAATCTATAGAACTGAAGGCTTCACATTCCTCAGCTAAGGGCAGTGTTCATGCTTCAACCATAAGAGAGAAACTCTTTCTACAGAATCGTCATCTAAAACCACATGTAGTAAAAAACCCTTGACCATTAAGAGACACGTTATTGGAAAAAAAACAAATACATCTATTTTTCTAAGGCTGTACATGAGATCATGTGATCTGGTTGTGATGTGTAATCAGACTTGGTCGTTTTCATCATCAACAACAGATGACAGGAACATAGAGTCAATACAGCTTTACTTAAAGTTAGCTTCATTTTACAAAGGTAATGCAGCTCCCACTCCCACTCGCTGTAGGTTCAACAGTCTGTGCCTCTGTCTGCCTGTATGAGTGGGTCCAGTACGACAAAGACAAAGAAAAAAAATCACACATAAAGCCCCGTAGTGGTCTGTTTTATAGGGAACAGTACATTTATGTGAGCAAAGAGGACAACACAGGACCATGTGGATTACGATCCGAGAAAAAAAACTTAAGCTGGATAGATATTTACTCCACCAACACAGGTCTCTGCTCAGTTCCCCGATCAAAATCAAATGATCAGCCATGTATGTCTGTGACCCATATATTTCCCGGATAATTGATTTTTAATTTGAAATGACACATGGTGAATGGTAGTTGACCGTCAAAACAAGAATGCATTGGCTGCCAGGTATACAGATTTGTGCTGTATGCAAGGGTATGTTACTATGGAGGAAAACACAATGAATACTAGAGCAATATATGCATCATTTTTAATTAGGATTCTAACATTTTTAATGCGAGTTTATAGTCATAATAACAGAAAACCATTAAGTCAATAAAGTGAAGCTTGGAGCAAATTGTGTGGACAACGTGGACATCATGTGAGATGCATTGTGCTCAGTTAGCTGCCCAGTCAGCTGAAATGAGTGGACAGAACACACAGCCAAATAGTTCTCTGATTAAAATGAAGCGTCTTAATCCCACCAGCATGCTGATGTCCATTATGTGACCGACACACTGGATGATGCTTTGTTATCTGCTTCATTACAGCAAGTTTGTGCTGAGCGGCTCTGAACACGAGGTGTGTTATTAATTAAAACAATGAGTTAAACATGAAGCGGCTAAACTGTCAACGCATTAACATGCTTCAGTGAGCTCATCAAATCAGAAGGCAGCGACTGGGCTGCGAATGGTGGGAGCAGAAAGGAAGCAGGGCAATTGAACGTGTTAGAGCTGCATCGCTGGCTGCACACAGACCAGCACGTAGCCTTCATAGTTTAACAGATATTTCATTATTGTGATCAACTGCACGGCATCTACTAGATGTACATGTCTCTTTCTCTTGGTGCCAAACTGTGTGCAGATCTGCAGCGAAGAGAGAAGACATATGACCTTGGATACCCCTGTACAGCTCTAGGTTTACAGTTCGGATGATATTTAATGCATTCCTCTCACTGTGCTGTGTCTCATCTGCTTCTAATTTAGTTGCTGATGACAGTTTTGTTTGGGTTGGATTTCTCTGAGTCCTTGTAAAACCCAGACAGTTACTGTTAAAATGACAAATGTAGTTTCAGTTTTTCACTAATAAACTTTAATTCAGGTACTCAGTGTTCTCTGTAAGTGTAAGTGACTCCACCACACAGACTGGTCTGTACCCTAATTAGCTGCATCAACCAGCTCCATGAAATCTATTCACTTTGCGTGTTACTCCTGTGTTAGTCCAACAGAGGACTGTTGATGATCTGCTGACCACAGCTCAGCTCTCCTGGCCATAATTCGACATGAGTTTCATCTCATTTTGAAGCAACCAATCACAGCATAATCACTCCCTGAGCTTGTCTGTCGTCAGCTTAAGGGAAATCTTTTCGTCTCACGAGTGAAACCCCCACAATGCCTTCCTTCAATTACATATTACCTACAGTCCACAGCCATCACTATATAAAAAAACATCTTAATCAGTGGAAATGTGTTTTCATCAGTTACACCACTACAGTGACAGCCGGAGAGCCGAGAGGCTGGAGAGCACAAACTGTAAATCACCAGGGGGGATCAGTCGATAAACAAAGTACATTACTAGGCAACATAAGGGACACTGCTACGCCAGGGAAGAGCCATTTCTTTATTTTGACTTACTACTGATATACTCTTATCTAAGGCTGAGTTTCCAGAGATGATTCATCAAACTTCCTGTTTTATGAACCAGCAAAAGAACATAATGGATGTTTCCAGCCATCCTCGCTGAGCACACCTGAACCAGAAGCAAGGGTGGAACCAAGCAGGGCCGTGGCCCTCAACAACCAAGATTTAGCACTCCTGCTCTAAAGGTAACAGGATGAACACACTCTGGTGACTAAAATAAACATGAATGTTCCCGCTATTACCAACTGCTCCTGCATTCTTGTGAGTGGAGAAACATTTTGTGATCAAACAGCTGATATCATGAGTGTCGACAATAAAAGGGCTGACAGTCCAATAACGGCAGTCGAGCTTCAGACTCTCAGGTTTATGTGCTCCATTTGTAATCGGCCACAACACAACCAACAGATGTAGGTTATATAAATGAACAGTGGACATGTGGCCTCACAACTTCTTTGTTAATCACTGGCTTGGTTTTGGTTGGGGGCTTACTGCAGAGCATACAAAGACAGAGGGATGCTACTGTGTGTAGTAAGAGATAAGTCTGCATTTATCGCTGGATGTGTGCTCAGAGCCTGCGGGATATCTGAGCTAAAGAAAACTGATATAAGTGACCGTTTCCGTGGCCACGTACTGTATTCCTCATTTCACCGCACCAGAACATCTAGATCCCACCACAGGGTTTCATCATTACAACTGCGAAGCTTGGAGCGGATGCAGCTGTCTCCAAACAAACTGCGTAGGTAGCACCTGTCCGGACTATACACTACTCGATGCTGTAGTTGTTGTCTTGCAAGAGGATGTTTGAGAGGTTTATAAGTCACAAAATAAAAGAGGCTAATCTGCCTCTACAATGATCATTCATGTATTTACACAGAGATCGTTTTATTCTTTTAAGATGGCCAGTCAATGTCATTGTCAAATACAGGGGCGCACATGCACACTGGCGTCTGCTAGGACAATATATCCCATGCTGTTTTAGCCTGAGTCGTCCTTCCAGACACAGCCAGACTAAAGACAGCTGCACATGCACGTAGGAGCTGCAGCATCAGTGCTGATAAAGTTCTCTCCCTTGTCCCTGTGGGAAGCCTTTGAATAACTGATCAAAGCTGTGAGAACAGTGGACCGCTACCCTTCTGAAATGACACAGCAGCCTCAGCACAAACACAAAGAACAGCAGACATCAGGCCTTTCACACACATCAAGAGTAATACCTCCAGCACCGCTGACATGCCCCTGTCGTTTAGCAACATAATCTCAGCATGTGGAAGTATAAATGTTGTCAGGCACAGCACACACACATCTCCACACACGACGCCCCTGAGCCTCGGTCCTCCCCAGTGTCTGTGAAGGAGACCATACACTGAGTGACAGCTCCTTGCATCAGCAGCATCAGCCCAACAAGCCTCTATTAATCTTTATAAAACATATTTGTGAATAATTAAAAGTCATTGAAGAGAACTGGGACGGGGGTCGATCTACGGGGAGGTAGACTACAACTGTCCAGCCCACCCCATCCCTCACCGCACCATATGCCAAGCCTCCGTAGGAGCTTATCATCAATTAGTGTCACACCTTCACACACAAGTCATCAACAATGCTCCCCTGATTAAAGAAATAAGATTTGATCTCAGGCAAGGGGGCACATGCAGCATGTGTGGACATTCACATTGGCATCAAATCTGAATCTGTTTACATATAGAAAAAAATATATCGAAACGTAGATCTGGTGATGAAACAACATATAGATGAAGAACACTGCAGAAGAAGGTTAAAGCTCAGGAAGACAGTAGCTTTAAATGTCCTTCCACATGAAGTAAGTTGTGTCTCTCTGAGTCCTTTCTCTGTCACATAACGTGGGCAAATGAAAACACGTAAGCTTTATTATTATAAGCAGCCTCCAGGCGTGTTGTGTAAACGCCATGGAAATGTGGGCATCAATTAACCAACAACTGCAGTGGCAGCTGCAGACGTTCACTCACAATGCTTTCACTGCTTTTTCCGCACAAAGAAAAACAACAGATTGGTTTTGCTAAGACAGATGATTCTGAAGCAGGCACAGCAGCCACATATACGCTTATCTCAAAAAGGTTTATCCAATAGCAACTGGACTTAGTAGGTTTCTTGACGACGTTTCGCCCTCCTATCCAGAG
>JAUMTR010000017.1:23114259-23133894 GCA_032270685.1 Microctenopoma stevenorrisi | reverse complement strand
ATATATGAATACATATACATTTATATATATAGAAAGAGAGAGAGACAGAGAGAGAGTAAGAAAGAGAGAGATACATATAGTTAAATGCAAACATCAAAGCACAAAAAGCATAATATGATCTTTTACATGAATTCTTCCAGTGCTCTCCAGCACAGACTGTGTGGGGATGGGATAGTGTTTTCTGTCCCTCTTATTCCTCCAGCTGAACACAGAACTGCTGAGCAGAAAGACCACAAAAGCTACGAGCAACAGTTTCTCCATCCTCTTCTGTGCAGTGGCTGGTCAGCTAGCAATGACTAGTCAGCCATGTCAGACATGGTTGCAGCTAAGCATTTATCAGTGGATGATGTATCCATTACCAATATTCAATACAGTAACAATAATATCTACAACTCTAACCCCAAAAGTGTTCTTACTGACGTTTATCACAAAGAATTTGAGCTGGTTTCAATGTCATTGGGTTATAGTGTTTTATTAGATGGAATAAACACTAGAAAACAAGAGAAATAAATCAATCCCATAAAGTGAATGTACTGACTACAGATACTGTATCTGCCTCGTCCTTTGATATGACCTAACATGAGCCCTGTCTAAACACGAGACAGTGTCAGAGAAAACTAACCTCTCTGTTTGTTGTCGGCAAACACCCTGTGATTACCAGAACTGTTCTCCAAGAGGGCAAACAGAACCAGTGGGCTGCTTTGTGCCGCTACAGTCGGCCTCTATCGTCTCCTTCACTCCAAGTATGAGCTGAATTTACAAGGCTGGACTCCGGAATGACACACACACAACGGGAAACTTTGGATGGTTTTTAGAGGGAGTTCAGAGATTGAATTGAAACAGTGAATCTGGTGGCAGCACATGTAGAGCTTTACAAATGGATAAATTCTTTTCTGTCCATCAGTGTGAAACGCAAGCGCTGGTGAGATCTCGCTGCTGGATTTTAAATCTGCTGCAAGTAAGATAAGGCTGGCTAACTGATTGCCACATGGCAATTTGTTCTAAATGATAATCTGACTGTTCAAATTCAAGTCAAATAACCATCCGAGGGAGTGTATAAGTGTATAGTAGGACATCTGGTGCAGATGCATTTTCCGTTGCTGTGAGTGCGTGTGTGAAGGGGAATCCACTTGAAGCTGTTTTCTGAGTATTTTGGGCACAGAATGTTGCATAATGAGCTCAGCAGACTGACAGCTTCGTGTTTCAGTGTGGTTTGCAGCACGGATGTGTCAGGGATGTATGTTAAAGGACCGAAGAACACTCAAAAGACGTAAAAACGTAAAACAGGTTTTAATACCAATGAACTGGAGGAAAACTCGTACAGGTATATCTAAACACAAAACTACTCCATAACAGAGGCAACTGAGTGACAGCGAGCGGGGCGTGGCAGGTGAGCGGACCGAGCTGAATGCAATAACAAACAGGGGTGCGACCAGGGCAAAAAGTGAAACAGATGACAGAACCCTGAAAAAAAAAACAACAAACACAGGGAGGCGGAGCAAACCGGGGGGAATCGTGACACAAACTTTATTCATGTGCAGCTCCTCTAAATGGCTGGAGGTGTGGCTACCGAGTGGACCCATCTCTGAATATAAAGGAGGAAGAATATGCTGTTACACGACTGAGACGTCAGCTTTGTTACTCACCTGACTGCAGTGCAAAATCTATGAGTTAGTCACCGCATCTGATTTCATAGTAGTGTGATCGAGTCACAACTGACACAGCTTCAACACCCTCTTGCTCCTCAGGTGGGAGATGTAACATTTCTATAAACTTCAGAGAGGTAGTGTTTTGTAATTTGACAGCACAACCTGTCATCGCCTTAATACACAAAGCTGCATTCACACTGCACACCAGCTTCATTTAATTCAGTGAATAAATCTGTATTAATATGAGGAATGGAAAGTCAGCACATGATGTGATACCAAAGGTGGAGTCGTCTACAGTGATTTTTCTCTCTAATCAGTTTCTGCCGTAATTAATAATTCAATACTATAAATATTTAATATTATAATTAAAATAAAGAATATCTTAAGCAATCAATCATGAAAAAACACTGAATCTGAATAAATCTTTGAAATGAAAAATATTGTGACATGAGTCATGTGACCCACTGTTACTGTCACTGAAATATCAGTCTGTAGTTTGCTTTGACAACAAAGCTTTTGCCTCATTTGCCCATCCCTGAGGTAATGTTTGACATTCGTGACATTTCATCGACATTTAAAGCATCATTTTTACAGGTACATGATGTTATTGGAACTGCCAATCCACTAACTGCTGAAAATCAGGAGGGAGTCAGACTTTGGAGATTGAGACACCAGATTGGAAGGGAATTTGTTTTACATGCAATTTAACTAAGATGGCTTTATTAATAATGCAAATGAACTCAGGACATATCAAACATGGCTGTAGTTACCGTGACTACTGATAGATGGTGTTTGGTTAAGATTTATAAGTTGTGAGCCTCCAACGATCATTTCATCTTTCCTAGGAGAGTGCAAAAAGACAAGCAACAGGATCAACATCACTGATAAACAATGTCAAACAGGAATTTCATTAAAATGAAATGTTTATGTGTCGTTATGTGTACAGGGCATCAGATCCATGTAACCAGCAGGGAATTGTCCTCTAATTATCAACCAGTAATCTTCAGTTTAGATTGGCCTCAATGCCCAAACCCTGTGGGCCCAATACTGGTCAATACTGATCCATTCTACAGAGCAACAACATATTAGTCTGTCTCTCTGTGCGTTCTGCTTTCCCTTCTCTGTCTGTGGCTCTTATCATGAAACCCCCGGTACTGAAGACACATACACCCAGCTACTGTTGTCAAAAAAATAGCGCTCACTTCAGGTTTCCAGATGACGTGTGCTATTTGATGATCCCCTGACCCCTTTCAATGAAGCTCACGTTTTCAAGTCATTGTGAGCTTTATGTCATTGTGACATTTTACTCAAAGCATTGCTCTGCCTCACAACTGTTAGTGTGCCTGTGAACTCTCTCTGTGGCTGGATTTCTTTCTGTAGCAAAGGCGTACTGATATTAACATTGCATCTTCAATCATGTCTTCTACTACTAACTATTAATTACAGCTCATGTTTTTTTGTGCACTGATGAGTGATAAGTTATTAAGTGGATTTAAGACTTATCTTCCTTTTACTGCATTGTGGAAAGCTGTGGACCCAGACTCTTAAAGTCAACTACCATCAGTCAACAAGAATTTTAACACATACTTTTAGTGGCTAAAACAATCTAAGGAGTGTTTCACCGTTGAAAATAACATCCAGTGATGGAGTCAGAAGTGTGTAAATGCAGGACCTCATACATTTATGAGGAAAAACTAAAAGTAGACAGTAAAACAAATCAGTGTATCTGTATTACCAACCAATAAAGATCAGCGACATGAAGACATGTATCAGTCTCCACAGTCTGAGCTGTAGATCAGTCACTGATGTGTCTGACAGTTTTCAGCTTTTATTTGATTTATTATTTTATGTAGACCTCCAGAGTATAGAGTTACATTTGAATATTGTTCAAATGTTATTGTTGGATTATAGCTTATTGATAAGTTATTTCTCTATAACAATATAAATGAATATACGTGTATAATAACATAGTAACGCGATTTAAACATGATGATGTTCCTGACCCGGACATGAGGAACTTTTCTTTATACGGACGATCTTAATACTTGAAGATTTGAAGACCCCTACTCTAAAACATATGGCATAGCAGGAAGCAGGAAGCTACGTTGCAAAATAACATAACGTAACGTAACGTAACATAACATAACATAACATAACAGAAATAATTCTCCCGAAGTGCTGATGTGTTTTAAATAGTTTTTGGACAACCAAGGAGAACACACAAACACACACACACACAATACTTGAGCTGTTTCACACACTTTGTTGACAATAAGAAATATGCACAATAACACCAGGCTAATCCTTATGCTCAGGTTATTATGATCCTGCCAGTGCTGTTTGCCTCAGTTGAAAAGTAAAGTGCAACGTATAAGGAAATATGGGAATATAGAGCTTCTCCAGATACAGTGCTGCTCCATCAGGACAGCTTGTATCTCTTTCTGTTGGATGGCATTTACACAGACAGCGTTGTTGCGTTATTTTAGATATCTGGTGATGCGTGCTGAGAGGATAATCGGCAGTGATTAGCACCATGTCATGTCATCTTGACATTAATTCTGCTGAGGACTCTACTGTAGAACAGAGTGAAAATGGACACCGAGACACTCTCTGTGGATCATAATCATCACATCTGTGTCACTGTTGTCCTGTCAGTGGTAACATGAGATGCACTCATCTGATGTGCAAGGTTAAAGTTACCAGGAAAAGGGTGAACTTGACAGTTAAATCTTGAAGACAGAGCCACACTGTGTCACAGTTTAAACCTGCTCCCAGAGAGACATCCTGTCACCCTGTAATCTGAGGCCAAATACTAATCTAAAGATCCACCACTTAAGCACAAGCATGAGTATTGACAGACATCTTATAGTGCTGTTGCTGCTCTGCTGGCAAATGTAATTGAAGACAGGTGATGCTGCTGTCCTGTGATTTGCTGAGTGTTTGCTCTTAGAGTCCTCCATCAGCGCTCTCAAGTCCCGTGTGAGTCCCCCCTACTTCATCCCTGATGCACATGTAAAAATGTTGAAGACAGCACAAAGAAGAAAGAAAGAGCGACAAACCAGCGCCTCTGCATGTGGTCAGTAACACTTATCATCAGGTCCACGAATCTGCAGGGTTTTTCTCTAGATACGTGACCTACACTCACACATTGTGCCCCTGTCACAGAAAACACACAACCCTTGGTCCAAACACTGTTAATTCACCCATAAATCACCACTCTTTCCTTCAAATGTTTTTTCAGCTGTATTGTAAGGATACTGTATCTCTGCTCGGTCAGAATACAGTGTGGTTTACGCTGCAAGGCAATATAGTGACAGTTGTCTCTAGTATTTTCATGTAAGACTCCTCTCTCCCTAGTAATCATCTGCTCGTTTCATTTTTTGCTTTTGCTTTTTTTGTGATCAATTACTGCAATAGAAGCCACTCAGCACAGTGGTGTTTCAGCCTTGTCCATCAAAAATTGGTCTGAAATCATTTTGCCACAATGGCTAGTTCAAGACTGGAAAAGCGGAACGTGTCAGACTTGCCTTGGACTAACGCTGACTTGTTGATTTTGAGTTGAAGCTTGTTTATCTTGACTTTGACCTGCAGAACATAGACTTTGTCCAGCCTCTGCTACCATCTACTGTATATTGTATGTACATACTAAACAAAAGCATGCTTGTCCATATAAACAATGTATTGTAGCTCACTCAGGAGGAGTAAGGAGTGTTATTGGACTGGGAGTGAGGGCAATAACCCAAACAATGTTATCTTTCTTTGTTTGGATAAAATCACAGGTAGAGATTTGGAGATGCATCAGAATCCTTATCTATGATGAATAACATAGAAATCCTCATTCAACACCACAAAAACATATAAAGGTGACAGTGACTCACATTGCGTGAGGAGTGTAGAATTATTTTTGCATGAAGTGAGGCCTGGTCCACAGATAATTGTCCTCCTTAGTTAAAATTTGCAGGCAGCAAAAGAAAAGGATACCAGTGGCCAATCAGAAGCCTGAATACTTCCCTTGGGATTTTGTAGAGGTGTGACTATATAATGTAGCTTTTCATGTTTTAGAAGAAAGGAATTAACATTTTATTTCTCCTGATTCATAGCTTTGTTCTCTCTAGCACAGCTCCCTCTCTTCACTCGTATTCTAGCTTGCTTGACCACTACTGCTCGCTCTCTCTTTCTTTCTTGTTGAGCCAAGAGGAGAGGTTTAATTTGAATGGTGTTTTCACAAACAGCATATACATTTAAGCATGTAAAAAGCTAAATTAACATCAAAACTGGTTTGGCTACACCCAACAGGGAAACAGAAAACCACTAAAATACACTTTTGATAGACATTTTGTGCATTTATCTTTAAACTAATCAGCCTTCCAAGTTCTTAGTTCTGCAGATGTCTTCAGATGCAGCAGGGATTTGATAAACTTAAGAAGAAGCTTTATAGAGTTTAATGCAGATGTGAAAAGATTGGGGATCTTATTATTATATGGTACTAATCAAATGTAATTGTGTCATTACTGTTATTTAATAATAGTCATTTGTGAGGCTGTTTTTAGTTTAAAAAAGATAATCATTTGAAATCAACTGTTTTGACTTCCTACGTGTTCCACTTTATTCACCAACTGGTCTTTACCTGTGAGCCATTGATTTGTTAAATTTGTTAAAGGTATTGTCAAAGGTTACTTTAGTCTTCACTCCCTCATCTCTCTCAGGTCTACCGACACTGAAGCTCCGAAACCTTTTTAATTCTATTGAAGCAAAGTGCGTCGAAGCTTGTATCAAATCTCCGTAATCACGTGGCCGATGGTGTTTGAGGCTTTATTCTTCTCAATGAAACACCGGAAGTAAGCTGACTGATTCAAGTCTTTGACGCGGTATCATTGATTATAACGAGACGCTTTATGCTCAGTGTTTGGTCCCTGCTTCATCGTGCTGCACAAGCGCAGTCGCTTTATGTACATATTTACTTTATTCTACAATGTGAAACAAGAACGGAAGTTATATGACCCAAATCTAGTGATGTCTTTATCATCATTACCACCACAAGTGTTTTCTGCTCTGAGAATGTGTCTGACGTTGAAATAAGTTCATCTAACTTTACAGTACAAACAATCTACACAGCCATGTCTCCTGAAATTTACGTTCATGTATGCCATTTCGATGACATTTTGACACACGACCCAATTAAGTTTTGTTAACATATATGATCTATATATATATATATATATATATGACATATATGATATGATGTTAATGATCATATTGTTCACTGTAAAGTAAATGACAAGTCGCAAATACATTGATACTGAATTTCTCAGTGGAATGTTTACAGGTAACGTGACCTGTGATGTGGACCAACGTGTCCTGTTTTATAAGAATTAAATTTTCTTGTAAAGGTTGTCACTTGAATTGGCTCTGTAACCAAAGCTAAGCCTTCTAGAAGAACAGTGAATCCATGTAATAACTGCTTAATCCACACACGATAACGCGTCTTCCTACCTACTGAACTGATACAGACAACAAGCGTCACATCTCTTATAGTAACTTTTGAGATATAATGTGTGCAGCAATTGTTTAATGCCACCAGGAGCCTTTTTCTATTCTAGCCCGTCCATAATTATATATTTTAAAACCGCTCTCGCGGGCTGTATGAAATCGGACCAATCACTCTCCATAACGTTCTCCAGTCTGCCAAAACATATTCTGGTCAAAATATATATAATATACGGTGATAAGTCTGCAATGATTATGATGTGTTCGTTAAGGAGTTACATACAGGTAAATACTCTTACTACATTGGACCCTACTCTGTGTTTCCCCGTATCAACCCAATCAGCTATGGGCTGTCCACCCATGTTCCACGTCTCTCCACTGTTCCCCCCTTTTTTACGTACGCGATGTTGGGAATCTCTCTTGTGACTCTAATTTGCGCCCATACAATCAATTCTGGTGATAATTTGTTATGGGTTTCCTCCCACCTGTCATGCAGTTAGGTTAAATTATGACTAGATTATTACACATGGTTGTGAAAGTGAGTGTGAATGGTTGTCTGATCATAAATGTCAGTCGTGTGAAAGGCTGGTGAGATGTCTAATACTGCACCTCTTGGTTTGAGGTAATGGATAAGGGATGAATGTATGGATGAAAATCATACAGATAAAATGTTTGCTGAGTCTCATGTCAAACATCTACAGTAGATACCTTAATGACTTGTATGTATAATAACAAAAATTCAATGTCACAGTGATTTCGCATGATACCATTCTTGGTATGATCTTATTTAAAGCTAGACTGTGTACACTAGCTTATGTTTAGCAGCAGTTACATGATGCTGACACATGTACTTATGTTGATGTGAAAAATGATATTATCACGCTATGCTAAAGAGAGTAAAATGGCATTTGAAGTCGAAAAAGACTTCAACACAAGACCCAGAAGCAGAGGAAAGGAAACGTGTCCTCCAATGAGACGGAAAGACTGTTGTGACACTGCTGACTAATTTGATTACCATGGTTGAGAAAGTGTTAACCTACAGCAGCTAAAATTATGTCATTAGAAGATAGCTTTACACTCAATGAGCAACTGGAAATGGGGAAGAGTCTTCACTCAGCAGGGGTGACAACTCAGGACAAAGTAACAGGCTGTTAGTGAGTTAAACAAAAGAGGAAAGTACAGTGAGATGGCTGCATTGCTCATTTTATAACAAGCTGAACATCTGACAATCTACTTGTCAACCTAATTCTGTGTTAATATTAAAGTTTAATGGTGACTTTTGGGAGTACAAAATACATTAATATTACATTAATTTGAGTGGATTTTACACTAGGGCCATGGTGGCCAGAAACCTTGTGTTCTAGGGTTTCAAAATTCATAATACATTTATCATCAAGACAAAAATGTTTCTTTAATGTTAGAATGTGAAGTTCTCAACTGTTGACAGTAGTTTATGTTAGCTAGTCATGTTTAATGCTATAAAACTTACTATTATCCGAAACGCTGGGTAAATGCAGTAGTATAGTATAGAAAAAATAAGCAGGAATACAAGCGATGAAAACAATAAATGTATAACTCACCTGACGCTGTGGCAACACATTATTGTTTTCATATGGCATTATAATTGTTGAACTTGTGCTCATAAATAAATATGTTAATTCCTCTTATTTTGTAAGGACTTTTTTCTATTGTCACTTTATTTTGGAATGATATGCGATCTCACTTCTGTTCCGGTGTTGTGAAGCGCCAACTGCTAAAAATGCTTTCTTCCATGCATCAGTTCTGCACAATCTTGGTGTGTTGTGATTGGCTGACCTTCTGGTCTGTGATTGGTTGGTTTTGTGGACGCGCGCATGCACAGGTAGTGTTGTACAAACACAGAAGTCAGACACTGAGCCAGCGAGAGAGAGAGAGACTGAGTGAGGGCTCCGAGCTTGTTGAGCGGAAAGAAAAGAAATTCGGGAGAGGACAAGTTAATAAAATGCATGTTTTTATGGATGATAGCAGACACTTTTTGAGTACAAAATACCATTTTGCTTGCTCAGTTTGCATTTTCTGTGCTCAAAATACTGCGTTTTGTTCGTACGAATAGTGACACAAATATAACACAATAATTGGGCCCCAAGCCAGATCTTGGTGCCACAGACACAAGTGGACCTCTGAACAGCTGTAACAACTACAACCTTAGAACAGATTTGCTGGTGTGACTACTCTTCCTTCCACTCTTAAAGGAAAGCAATTCAGGAGCCCAACTGAATGGGATAGGACATTTCCATTTCTTCCCATTCTTCTGCATCTTATATTTAGGAAAAATAACAGATGAGTAGGTCTTAAGTAAGGGCTCTCCAGTGAAGCATCACTGCCTTTACATATGATTTCATTTCAAACACTAATGTATTAGATCTTGAAGCCTCAGCACTCATCTGCAGCCCCACACCTAGTCTTGCATCTTGCTCTAAGGCAAATGTATTATTAACATGACAAAAGCACCGTGGCCTCTCACTGCCCTGCCATTCATTAGCATTTATATAGATGCTGGACGCCACAGCAGACTGCCGTACAGCTTAATTCAGAGCAGCATGCTAAGAACTGACAAGCGGAAGGGAAACAGCATGAAACTAAATATTGATGGATAGTGGAGGACGTGCCAAAGCTGGAATTTGTCTGATGGGGATGTCATATTGTCCCTAGAAGGACTGTTTTGTAACAGCTAATGAGTGCTTAGCTGCACCGATTTTTTTACTGAGGCAAATCACATGAGACATGCTCTCGTCTGTGTAACATACACTATGCTAACACTGGTATTACCCTAATGCACCATCAATAATGTCAAAGGTACATGCCAGCAGTGGTCTTGTGTGGGATTAACAAGGTTAGTTTGCTACTGTGAATGTAGAAGTAAGAACTAGTGTCTCTGTCAACAATCTTTACTTGTTAAATTTAGACTTGACCGAGGTTTTTAAAGACTGACAGATGCTTCTCCAACCTGCCCATCATTGCTCACATTCTTTGCTTAGTTATGGTTGTTTCAGCTTGATGTAGGTGATTTTCTTTTAAGCCATTGGTCTTCCAGGTCCTATCCTCAAACAGACTCGGCTATCTAGAAGATGTCTTGGATGTCTGGGTTTCACCTCTGCTTAGGCCAGGTTGTCCTTCCTGATAGACTGTCATTCCATCTTTAGCTGAGCTACCTGAAAAATTCAGAAGGATTCCATCCTCGAGTCATATGAACACATACCCAAGTGAGTCAACAACAAGCCACAGTGGACCTCACTTCAGTCTGTTAAACAAGCCTGCTGGAATTGATTGGTTAGGATTGGAAGTTCATTATCTCATATTAGACCACAGCACCATGACATGCTTTGTATGTCCTACAATAACACTAAATATTGCATTGGTGTTAAATTGTGCACTGCAAACTCTTCTATTATTCACATAATTCTTGCCTCAACCATAAGCAAGGTAGTGACCTTCTGATAAGCATCAAAGAACTAATGATGTTTCATAAAACTCTTGCAGGAATGGAAATAAGGAAACAAGTAGGAAGAGTTGGTGTATTCCACATTACATGCATTCTGTTAAAGCAGTGATTGTGCACGCCTGCAGGAATTAATGCTACATGTCAAAAAGATGCAATTAAGCACACCAATGGTGCGAGAAGTATATCAGGAAGTGCAGCGAGGTCAGCAGCAGCTGAGCAAATGAACAAGAAAGGCAGGAAAAGTTTTGAGGAGAATCCATTTAGTCTGCATAAATAATGCAACAAACACAACTTATTATGTGTTATGTTATGTTGCTGCTTGATAGAAAAGTAAGCCATACAAACCACATGAGCTGGTGAAGAGAAATGTCCACTCACACACTATCAACCAGTATCTTCTGTAAAAAAAAAGAAAGTATTATTTCATGATACCGCCAGTTACTGCATGCAGTTGCTCTGCAGGTGTGGGGATTGTGGTGAAATAAGGCAGGAGTGTGTGCAGGGCACGACATTGTACCCCAATATCAATAATTCATCACTGCTCCTTCGTGGACAAATCCAAACCTTCCTTCTCTGTTTATATATTCAATTATTTATAAGTAAATGTAAAAGATTCCACCTGGCAAAAGATTAGAATGGCTCAGTCCCCGAGAACTTTGTTCAGTTTGGGTAATTGTCTAATTAACTAATCATTAAATTTGTGTTCACTGTGTGTTCTAAATGAACAGAAATTTCTGATGGATCACATACTTGTGATTATGACAGCTTTGTATATAGAGATTTTGGATAGTGCAGTATCTACTAGGAGTGTAATGTTCTGAAATCAAGACCAAAACCATCATCTCATATCTAACATATGCACCCATATTGAACAACCTTCTTGTCCCAACTCCCCAAAAATAACAAAGCAAAACCTTTAGGATATGAACCAAACCATTGTAGTAGCAGTTCTGTGTGTCTGTGTTCCTGCCACTTCACTGCTATAAGCTTGCTAACTGACCTTTGGACATCTTTAAGTGTCACTGAGTGTGTCTCTAATCAAATCTTATAACGGATGGTAACTCTTTTTGTATAGTCTGGAGAATGGTGATTGTGATCTACAGCGTTTCAGTGATGCATCTGTGGGACATAATGTCGGTAAGACGGGACTAATTCTGATGTCACTCTCCAGCATCTCCACAGAAACATGTGGAATCTAATCATTTTTGCCGTTGTACTGCAGCATGTTGACATGTAGTCGCTGAGTGCCTGCCGGGCTGTTATGGCGGGTACCTGCACTTCCTCATCAGCCTACCCGCTGTGCTAAAAAGTGTTTCTTTTAACACACATTGTGAAATTATATGAGGTGAGCAACCATGTTGCAAGGCCAGCAATTATGACACATCAATCAAAATGAAATATGTAGGGAATTATTTATTCAAGGCTTTTAAAATATGGTCATTGATGGGTTTGCTCATTCCCCCCCCGATATAAATAGGAACCTGCCTTCAAAAAGCTCTGGTCAAACCTCATTTTGTAGTTAAACCCAGGGGCAATGTTGCCAACATGTGACTGAGCAGAGACAGATATATGGAGAAGGTTAATTGAATGAAAGGGCATCTTGTGATTTTCATGACTCAAACCTCTGGAGCACTTTTTCTGCATGGCTGCGAGAACACATCAGAATAGTGATAAGAGCAATGCAAATTCCATCTACAGCGTCCAATTTTATTTCATTAAGTATGGAGAAGGCTCTCACACACAGTGAGAACGACTGCACACCTTGGTCAACAGACTGCAGCTGCATATGTTTTCACTGGTAATCGCAGACTGATGCTCACACATATACAAACGTGCAAATGTGCTCCATCGTGGAACGTGTCACACATTCTGTGCCTGGATCACTTCTCACGAATGAATCACTAATGTACTTGCAAAGAAGAGGAATCACACACACACTATGGGATTTATTGCCAAGTGGACTGTATTTCATTTCAAGCCTCATTAGTCAGCACAGGCCACAGAGCCAGTGCCTGGATCACCTTTACCATTACTGTTGTTATCATGTAATACTAACTGATTGGATGCTGCTGTCTGGCTCTTTGCACTAACATAGTTCAACACATGAGCTCAGTATCATGTGTCTGTGTTTCTACATCCAGACCGGGGAATAGAGAAATAGAGCACCGATGAATAAAGGTCACACTTTAAGATTCCTAGATATAATAATAGCTTTTGCTATGAACTCCAAAGTTTGTTTCATCATTTGCAAGACATGGATGTCTGTTAGGTCGATAATGTGCTCACAGAGGTTGACCTGGTATCCTCTTTTAGTGATGATTATTGTTAATGGGTGCTTAGTACTCAAACCATAGTGCTAACACATAGTGCTAACACATTATTCTGCAGCAACATAACCTGCTCCCTGTTCCCTGGATGCCGTGTTTCAATGTTAGAGCTTATGCACTTCCCACTGTGGTAATTTTACCATTTCTTCTTGTAATGCTGTGGCAGTTATTTCTTGTCTTGATACTACAGTATTTGACCCATCCAAATTGATTTTCAGTTTCCCCTTTGTCTGTATCTGTATCTGACTGTATCTTGTCCTGTCTTTTATTAAATCATTTTCAACCCCCCCACCCTGCTCCTGTGTACTTGAGTGTATCTTGGGTCTGCCTGATGGGAAAATACAACAACAGAAAAGCATTAAAAAAAAAACATTGACATATAGGTGTCATAGAATAATTGTCATAAATAAAAAATAGACATTGAATTGCGTGCGTGCATTTTTGTCATGATTCTGATTTTTAATTTGATCTTTCTTTTCCAGTGGTTTGCAGCATTCCATTGCTGTTCACTTCATCAGCTGGAGTTGTTTCATCTGGTTCACATCCCCCAGCAGCACTTTCACATTCAGATTGTCTTCCCTTGTTTGGAGGACACAGTTCAGACTTGTTGACCCGCCTTGACTGGTATTGTGCCTTTTGGCAGGACTTACATTTCTACTTATCCCCTCATTGGCCGTTGTGCGAGAAACTGTTTTTCTGGCTTTAGGTAACTCACAGTTGCCTACAGCTAGTGATGGGCCGATGAAGCTCTCAAGCATTGACTCTTTTTTATCAAATTAATTTACTTTGGAGGAAGCTTTGTGTAAAGCTGAATTTGTTTTAATAGTGATGGCCAGATGAAGCTTCTTGAAGCCTTCCAGTCAGTTGGTTTTGCATTTCTTGAAGCATCATGCCCACACAAACTCTGGTCAAAGACTGTAAGCCAGATGTGTGCGTCAATTCAACATCATTCCACAGGTTGGACAGGGGAATAAACAGTCAGCAACGATGAATACATTTATTTTCATTTAACCATGCATTTTTCTCACGTGAGCACATGACAATAACCACTCAGAAATTGTGTTTTCTTAACATGCTTGTTCGTCTTTGTAAATGGTGTCCAAATGTTTTTGAAAAGACAGATTCCCAGGAGCCAATGGTCCCTTCAGACATTTTGTAACAGTAAAAATTACATACAAATGCTCAGTTTAAAAACTGTTTTATGACAATCATCGTTTTAAATATCAATGAAGCCACACAGAAATGATCAAATTAAAAAAAAGATCTGCATGCTGAAACATGATTTACAATCTAATAAGGGTAATGTGCTTGCAGCGGACATGTCTGCTGCAAATCAAAGTTAACACTGGCGTAGCTGTTAATTCAGTAACAAGAAAAACATTGCAGTATATAGTTTTCAATATTAGAGAGCAAATATAATAAGAATTTTAAATTACATTTAACTACTAAAATATTTTGGGACTAAACCAGTAGCTTGTGGGTCTCCTAGTGGAGTCTTTCTAAACCGCTTCATCAAATACTTTGTGGATATCTCATACACATGCTGCACGACCCATCACTACTTACAGCCCTTCTCTCTTGCTCGGCTCTAGATACTGTGGCTTGTCTTGGAGTTTTGGATTGTGGACTTTGGATTGTTCGTATTACTGTCTTACTGTTGCTGTCTTCTGTGTTTGGACACTGAAAAGAGGATTTGGGCTGTGACTTAATCCTGGCTTTTCTAAATGTTTGATTTGTGTAGTGCAGTGCTTGTTCGCTGCCACTGTCCACATCCTGGTATTATTTTCTACACTCAGCTGCACTCTTGTTCCCTTCATACTTAACCAGAACCAAGTGTGAGCACAGGGTGCAACCCAGCCTTAGAGCTCAGATGGTTTAGGAACGGTACTAACGGAATTCAAGGTCCATAGTTGTGTACAAATATGCATCCTGTCAAGTCTATTTTTATAAACCTTAACTTGTGGGAGGTTGTGTACCTGTTTTTCATATAAATGAGGCCCCTGGATATCAAGCCAGTCCTTTGTGGAGTATCTACTCCTGAGCTGTGGCTAGAACATCAGACTGATGCATGTCACACTGTGATGCCATCGCAAACAATGGTCCAAGCGTGAGTGAGCACGTGGGGCCTGCAGGGAAAACACTAAGACACACCACATGAAAGGAAGCAATCCCAGAAGAAATCTCTACACCAGGCAGCCAATGTTCATTCAAATCACTGGATGCTATATTTAAGTTTGTAACCAGTCATGTTCTGATTAGTAAAGCTTACAGAATAAAACTTCAGCCTCCTCAGTCTCCACACTCCCTATCTCAACAAGAATTACCAGAAATAAGGTAAAAAACTTTTTTCCTGCATTTTTTTTTATTTGTAAAAACTAGTAAAAGTGCTGTTCTGACTATGACTCTATAGGAAAAGTGACCAGGGCAACTAAAAGTTAATGGAAAGGGGTTTGTCTGTGAAAGAGGCTCAGGAAGCTGGACTGGATAAGCTTTACATGACACCACAAACTAAAGCTCACTAGTCTATACTTGTATTGAAGCAGCATTCTGATCCTTGCTCTTTTATTGCTGCGTGTTTAGTGAAAAGAAGACAGATATGCATTTAATGCAGGGAAAAGATTCTCTTCAGGATGAGCCACGTTGTCGGTGGAGGTTTGTTATTCAAGCAGGCAGCCTTCGCAAATCCATCTTGAAAAAAGCTCAATCTCATGTGCCTGCGCACACACACACACACACACACACACACACACGCACACGCACATACTTAGAGAATTGTGTTGCAGGAAAGGAGCGATGGAATGAGGTGGAGACAAAGAAGAGATTGAAAAGCACATGAACAGATTTGGGTGACTGGAACAGAATATACAGATGTTTCAAAGTGAAGGCTAAATTTAAATAATCACTAGCTATCAAAGATCAAAGTGACAAAAATAAGTGAGGTGAGTAAACAAATGAGGAGTGATCCACAAGAGTTCAGCCATGTATGCATTTAACTGGAACTGTCTGAGAAACCACACAGAGCACGCTACAGCACACTATGTGAAAGGAACAACTTAATCATGTTATTATCATACCTGCACATGGAAACCTACTGCTTTGTTAAAAATTCTGTTTTTATTGAATATTTTCTGTACTATCCTTGAGAGTCCATAGTTATTAGCATACGTACTTTCTGTAAATGCCAGTTTTTTAATAAAAATTTAATAAACATATTCATTTCAAAATATTTGGAGTTGGTCAATTCATTTTTGTTTGCTATTATTCTGTCAGTGCTTTGGATACAGCAGGTTTTTTGGTATATTCATTTCCCTTTGTCTTTAGAGTTACCAGATGGAGGACTTCTTCCTGGCATGACAAATGAGGTGCCTTAGGGAACCTGGTTAGATGCAGAGGCTCAGGCCAAGGACCAGACCAAGAGCCCTGACAGAATAGGGGGGGAATTAGGATTTCTTGTTTTGAGATTAAAGTCTGGATCCCATGGACATGACCAAATGTTTCCTCCCTCAAGATGCTTTGCCAGGACTCTACTGCAGCAGTCCGAACAGATGAAGGGAATTGCAACAGAAAACTATTGTAGAGAAGATAGAAGGCAAGAAGAAGGGAAACAAGACAGAACTTATGTATTTTAGGTAATAATGATGACAATTCAGTTTTTTTTTATTTCATTCAACATCACGTCATTCACTCAGTCACTCTCAAATCTATGGATCTACTGCGTCTTTGTGGTATAAGCAGGGTTAATGAAATAACACATTTACATATCCTAAGAAAGAATTATGTCTCTGTTATTTAACGTTACCAGTTCTTGGATAAAATGGGTTTAAGAACTGATCTACATCTTCAGATCAAACAGGAACAAAGTGTTTTTCTCCCATACACAGCACGGTGCTGATCAAAGTGTATTCTCATTAGGGGTGGCACCCTGATAAACATCTGGGGCAAATTTCTGCTTTTTTATTATGTATCTTTTTCAGCAAAACTAAAGATTCTTCTGTAAATAAAGAAGAGCTTGTTGGAACAACAGCCAGTGAGCTGCCCACTTCACCTGTGCCATGAGCCATGTCTGTAATTATGTGTACAGTACACACAAATATGGGTAGTGTAGTGCCCCTTTAAATAAAACAGCTGGTGTTGGTGTTCTTCATGGTGGAGCAGCTCTGCTTGGATTTGGCTTGTAGCTGTACAGATTGCTCTCATTAGAAGTGTGAAAAAGTTTAGTTGTTGTTTGAGACGCGCTGTCACAACATAAAATTCTTTCATGTTTGTCATGATATCAGACTTAATGGGATCCCGGTCGCCTCAGGGGGATATTTATCAAGCTGTCTCAAATGAATTGGCTGCACGCTGCACAGGTTGTGACAGGTACACTGCCCAAGGACATGGCTGCCCTTCATACTCCTATGACACATAAGCTGCAAGATACACCTACCATCGCTGAGTTGCAGAGTGAGCTTAGCAGGAAAGGAGATATGCTTCAAACTAGATATTATGCCAAGAGCACGCTAGCATCCAAAGCTGAGATTTGTGTTTCTGGGTGTACTCCCGAGAACAGTGTTAATCCTGAAGTGGAACAGCTGAGAACAGAGATGGACATTTTGACAGCTGACACAGCTTGTCTTAATATCCAGACAGCTGTAGAGATAAAAGATGCACTTTGTCGTAAGTTTAAATCCTAAACTCCCAGGACTGAAAGCAGGAGAAGAGACTGCTAGGAGACAAACAAGACATCCTGCTGATCTTTACTCATTAAACACTTAACAATAACAGACTGTGTTCTTATTAAGAATGCAATAAAACTTACAGGGAGCTGGCTGACAGCTGCTGTCTACCTCAAATATGGGATTTAACAAAAACAATTCTCTGCCTTGGCCAAATTTCGCTAGCAAAACACCAGCCAAAGTGAAATGCATAGAACTTTATTAGCCACCATAATGCGCAATGGTACATACAACTCCAGCCTATCCAAACTGAAACAGGTCTTCTACTCATTTTTGGAATTTAATATCACCATAACCGTTGGGGAAAAGCTGGTCTGCAACAAAATAACAATTCCAACCGATCCAGCCATCTATCTATGCATCCATTCTCCAAACAGCTTTTTCTTGTAAGGCACATGGAGTCATTAACTAAATGTTAGAAACAGGGACTTTTCCAAGGTGATGCCATATCTGAAAGTCTGAACACATTTGAATAAAGAATGCTGACCTAAAAACAAAACTACAGTGTGCTTTGACAACCTATCACAACTAAAGCTCAAGGCTAGATGAATGAGGACACCGCCCACGATTTATTAGTCTTTTTAGAAACATGAAATAAACCCAACTTATTTATGTCTTTGTTACAGTTCTACACTGTTTTCACTCGCTGCACAATTCCATACATGATAAAGGGCAGCTAGGTCACTTCTGGCAACACTTTAACTTAGAGAAAGGAAGAATGGGACCCAGATCAGACCCTTGTTGCACCAGGTATGAGAAGGCACATTTATCTAACAAGGGAGTGATCCCATCTACTTCTGTCAAGTCTGCCAGTGAGGATAGTGTGTTGACAGTGTCAAAGGCTGCACTGAGATCTACAAACACCAAACCAGGTCAGTCTCTTGCATAACCTCGTGTTAATATGTCATTTAAGAGTCTAAGATGTGTTGTTCAAGTGGAGCGTAACTTGTTTAAATCAGCCTGATACGCGGTTAGGTGTTGTGTAAGTTTAAAGCAGCTATTTTTTCTAGAAGCTTGGCTGTTGGAGGCAGCTTAGAAGTTGGCCTATAGTTTCAGGGATAGTTTCAATTGGTTGAAAAGTTGCATGTTAATTTATTACAATCCCAATTTGAGAAAACAAAGGCAACAGGAGTAACAACAATATTTATGGTGTCAAAGTAAATCTTTGTTTTATGTCCTGAGCTAGCCACATTTTATGTTTGTTGCATAGTGAAAAGATTGTTATGCAGCAGGTGCAGGGAATATATGTCCTCGTGTGACTGTGTGAAGTGGGATCCAGGTGGCTCTGAATGGTGGGCTTGTGATCTTTGACCCATGTAAACCCAGGCACTGCTAGCGATCGTACAGATAAAGCAGACTTAGCAGGGGACAGCTTAACATGGACCTACACCTTTCATGAAAAACACATTATTAATGTGGACTCGCTGCCAACACAGCTTCACTCACACTGTTCTGCTGCAGGTTGGGGGCTGGCCTTCAAAGAAAATGTCTGAGGCCAGTGGATTACATTCTTTTCTCTGCCAAATCCCTTCTGCACATTAAAGCAAAGGGAAGTTTAAAGTGCAGACACACACATACACAAACAAGTGTGTTTGTCTTTCTTCCTTTATTTTTGTGGAAATCATGCAGCAGCTGAGCTCTCAGTTAAAAGCAATTTCTGGATAGATTTGACGTGACAGCAATTGTCTGTCAGGTCAAGTCAAATATTTCTGTAGCCCGATATCTCAAATGCCTTTCAAGGGGCTTTACAATCTGTTGTGTCATGTCACATGCTGTGTCCCTAGACGGACGAAACAGATAAGGAGGCACCACACAAAAATAACATGTAAGAAACATCAAAGGTAAAAACAGAGAAAAGAAAATCATTCATTAGGTGCCTGCCATATAAAAAGAATGGGAGGCACCTACTATTCTCCACCTCTAAACGGGTCTCTTTATTTATAGATTTATATCTTATTCTTCCGTCAACCGGA
>JAUMTR010000017.1:23074681-23114159 GCA_032270685.1 Microctenopoma stevenorrisi | reverse complement strand
GGTCGGGGAGATGGGTCTAAGGTTCAGCGGCGCTCGGCGGCAGGCACCTTCAAAGTTTCCCCAGGAACTTTCTAGTTCATCATACTCTACAAAAGGAGAAAATAAAAATGAGATTAACTGATTTCAGTGTTTGACTCACCCCACACGCTTTCTCTAACCACACCTAACCATAGAAAACCTACATAACAAACTAGATGTTGCACAGCCAATTATCTCATGTAGATGAGATAATTCAGAATCATTTATGTTAATTCAGCATTTGTGACTCGACCTTCGTGTTAATTGTCAGAATATCTTCACTATGTTAGCAGAACACGTATTTGTGACTGCAGTTTAATTTTTAGGAGACAGGGTTGACAAAATACAATTTTAGATAGCAGTAGCAAGTGACTTAAAATCAATCAACTCTGTTCCACTCAGTCCTCGCTGTTTTGCTCTGCTCTACCACTGCCCAGTGCTTAAGGTAGTCACCTTAATGAAATTACAAAAATTAAGAGCTGTAAAATATAGCAATCTAAGATAATACAACATATCAATCAGAAATTATAAGCATATAATTAAGCAGAAATAATTAAAATTCTCTAATTTCTCAGAAAACTAAGCCTCACTTAAAACTTTTACATATAAGTATAGTCAAGGCCATTTCTGGGTCTGTGGGGGCCCTATGCAAGATTATTCTGGGGGCCCCTGTTTTAAATCGAATAAACAATTTTTTATCCTTCAAATATTTGTTGCAATCCACCATAGTAGGTTCTCAAACCAGAAATTAAAAACAAAGATTCAAACAGATCCAGATCCACTGTTTCTACTTTTTTGGGTTATAAGATCTAATAATTTGGTTTATTACATAATAAACATAATTATTTGAAGAGCAGAAGTGCCCAAGCTTTTTAAAAACTGATATATTTGATGATGTGAAGATATCTGTATGAAAGATTGGCAGCAAAGGCTTACTTATAAATGCACTGTCTAAAAAATATATATTATAATTAGGACAATTAGCGTTTTTAAAATGTGAATTAATCAGAAATGATTAAATGAAAAGCCCAGATTTTCTGCATGCTAGCGCAATTCTTTACTGATTGAGCCAACTGAATTATATGTAATTTTTTTTAAATATTTGAAAATTGGTAGCTTGGGGGCCCCCTAGTGGGCGCAGGGCCTTATGCATCTGCATAGTCCGCATAGCGCAAGAATCGGTACTGAGTATAGGGCAGTGCTACTGAGTGAGTGTGGGTCACAGGAAGATTTGGCTCCATCTCTCCACATTAAGAGCATATTTTTCTTATTTCTAGTAAATATTTTAATACTTTAACTATATGTGTAATCCAAAGCAAAGCTAGTTGATACAATGTCAGTTCTAAGTGAAATTGCGTAATTTGTGCTGTTACCTACAATACATATGAAAATTTGCAACTTGTGGAGAGTTCACGATATTTCACCTTCTACTGTTCCAACAAAGCTGGCAGTGGGTGATATATACTTTTATTACACTACAGATATCGTGTATTTCCTGCTCAGTCATAGCACCCACAAAAACATCAAAATCAGAAAGAAGGTAAATGGTTTTATTGCAACAGCGCACATATCCAGAATATATTCAGACACTCATTTACTTTGCCACATATTGAATGTATTTGCTTTCTGGATTGGTATGCCAGACATCGTTTTCTCCATTACAGGATGCATAAGTACAAACTGCTTTTAGTTTTATGCTTGGCTACAGGGTTGAGGAAGGAGTTGTTTTTGTTAGAGCTGCACTATTCAACATTTTTTCTATGAATAATGGATCAAATAAATGTGCATAATATGAAAGCTTTTGCCTGAGATTCATTGGGTGGATACAAACACCACTCTGAATAAATGATCACGTGGCTCTTGAACTACTGGACATGTAACTCCATGTCCAACTCCTACAGCATAACAGGCTCTTAAAGGTTGCATGTACGCTGACCTGTACAGCTGATTGCACAACGCTCTTTTGCCTTGTTTTATTTGACGTCAGCTGCTATGATGGAAAGTTTATGCACTGCCCCATATATCTTTTGTGGTGGAGAAAATGTGAGTGAGGGTGGAGATAGAGTATGCTTGAACCCCTGCAGCACGGATAACGATCTGGTCCCTTGTTTAGCCTACAATTACTTATATGCACTATATTATATATGCTATACTGAGTTGTCTCAGCCAATCAGCTTGCTTGATGCTTATGTCCACACAGTGTTGTTGAGGTGTTTGTTTAGTTCACTGTTCTGTGGAATATTGAGCTCGCTCCATAACGCTGCCTGTGTAGTGTTGTTTAGAACTTAATTTCATTTGTGTTTCTCACCTAATGCCACCATGTGGTTTATCTATTTCTTCACATATGAAACATGTGTTTAGCTTAAGTGTTCACAAGATACATGTGTGTATGAGATGTGGTGACCTGATGAGCTGAAGTCTTCACAGTTATAAAGTCTTGATGTGCAGCCTGCTTGCTAATGAACGAGCTCCATCATCTGTCAGAGTTTGTTGTGGTGTGACTGGAGGAATGGTTTCTGTTTCTCTTCATGATAACACTAATAAGCTCAAAAAGAGATAGCAGGTCTTCACTGACTTTGTGGTAGTTTGATCAGACCTTGGACGAACATCCAGAACCTTCTCTTCTGGACTTTTGGACAAAGACAGAGTCTGACCTGAAGTGACTACAACAGCTTGAGCGGCTCAACACAATCCCATATAAATGATTTACATTTTAGATTACAGTTTCCTAGTCAAATCAATTGTTTCATTGTCATGTAAATAGGCTGCAGCGGTGCCTTCATTACTGCGATGTTCAGTCATTCAGTCAGTGAGGGGCGTGAGCCTCCAAAGAGCACAGAAAGCCTTAAGATCGGGTTTAATGAGACAGAGCTTCTGACAAAATTCTATTTATAGAATCCCAGCGGATGTGAAGATGGGGTGCTGCTCAGTTAGTGAAAGGTGGATGGAGGGAAAACAAATTCACTCGTTTGTATGGTGTGTTTGGAAATGTAGCTGGAAGTTTTCCGAGATTACACTGGTGACTGCTTTCACACTGTTGATCTTCTCCAGGCTGTTTACAGTCTAAAACAAAGAGCGGAGTGTTGTCTCTGTATGAATGTGATTTCACTGTCATCAATTTTTTCTGCTGCGTTAAATAGACACGGGAGATGCTTTGTGATCTTCAGATTGTATGAGCGCAGCACAGTGTTTACACTCAGAACTGATATCACACGTTTCATTGTGATATCATATAGCATGTGGTGAGATTTTCATCCTCTGGCTTTCTAGGCCGGATTTATCACTCCAGCAATGGCCATGAGAACACATTCCTCTTTTTAATGGAATATTTCCATATGTTATATGAGTCGCCAACACACATGAGTCTTGTATGATCAGTGGCATGCTGTATTTGCTAATACAGCTAGTAAATTAGAAAACCAGTCTGCAATCTTTCTAGAGCAGCTGAAAACTGTGCTGATTAAAGAAATAATTAAACTTTACTTTGCAGACACTTTTATTCAAAGCCACTTAAAAGGAGCTAGTCCTGAATGTCTTGTTCACAGACACATCTAACATGGGAGATAGGCTTGGAGTCTAAGCAGACCAGAAAAGAAAACCAGTCTGAATGTCAACAGTAAAGTCAGTATGTGATCCTGGTCAAACCTCAGACTGGGCAAAGCTTGAGTGGAACTATTTAGGGAGGATACACATGTTCAGCACGTCTCAACCCTACTGAGCTGCCGTGGGAGCAGCTGACCTGTTTGATAGGTGTCATCCACTACATGAACAGCACATTGTGTTGATATTCCTACGTGGCCCCCAAACCTTTCACTGGTCGTGTAGGTTTAGATGTTTTTTCTGTTTTGTCTGATGAACAAACACAGAGAGGACAGAGCGAGGAGGAGAGAGACGTTCTTCAGTGTGACTAGTATATTCATTTTTAATCACTGTGAATCTTTTGCAGTGTGTGATGTTTTCTTTTATAAAATCCGACAGAGGGTTTAGTGCTTATTTCCAATTATCACAGATTAGCCTGAGCTGCAGTGATATAATAGTAGAAAAGCATCAAAACTGTCAGAAATCGAAGCAATAGTGTAAATAAAATGAAGATTTATTATGCAAAGCCTCATAATTATATAGTTATTTGGGCTAAATGAGTCCTGTGTGAAACCTGGAAAGCCTGAGACATCAAAACAGTTTAACTGATGTCTACAAATATTTACAGCGTTTAATAACTTTTTCCTTTTTTCAAAACTCTTCGGTCTGTCAGGATCCTGCATTGATGTTGGCTCTGTTTTTGCAGTGATTTGCACTGCAAAAACAGTGTTTGCACTGTTGGTCATCAGAAGTTCACCCAAGCAGATTAACAAATGAGTTGAATCGTACCGTGGTGATCAAATCAGAGAAGTCAAGTTAAGCTCAAAGACAGCTGGCTAACCTTTAAGTGGAGTCTGTGAGACAGCCTCACTGGCCACTTTCATAGGTGCACCTGCACTGTCTGAAAAAGGCTGTCTTTATAAAAGTAGAATTCATGGCAGAGCTGCCTTCCACTGCGCAGGTCTACCTATTAGAGTGGAGTGTAGTTAATTATGCAACCCTGAAACAGACACTGCAGATGTCTTGGAGTCTGGTTTCAGTTCATCAGACTGTGTGGCAGGGCGCTCTGGTGTCCAGGGATTTTAACATCACACAGCAACACTTCATTTAACACCTTGGTAACATTTGTATTTGCCATCTGCATCAACACCTGCTCCCCGCTGAGCATGACTTGTTTCATTTGGTTTTATGTAATTCTGTCACTCGCCTCAGATGTAGAGACTGAAAGAGAAGTAAATCATTGCTCCTGGGTGGGGTTAAATTTTAGCCTTGCCAAATAGTTCAGACTGCTTTTAGCATCACATCTCAGCATAATCTCCTTCATTTCTTCTCTGAGCTTGTTGATATCTCCATTTTCAGACAAATCCCACCACTGAACTGCACCACCGACTCTGTCTTTGTCTGTCTGTCTTTAACCGCAGCCTATTATCTGGGAGAAAAATACATTCAGCTCAAAACTTGTCTCGCTTTGCTTATTAAAATGAAAAGAGACGGAGGCTTTTCTCTGTTCTCAGTCTGTCACACGCTGCGGAGGAGCACTGGAGTGGTCTTTATGTTTTTTTTGCTCTAATTATTTTGATTTCTAATTGAGTCAGAGCAGCTCTTCCATGCTGGTCTGCAGTGTGTACCACTGCACTGTGTTCTGCTGCGTCAGTCAACACAAAATACCACTAAGAGAAATTTGAGTAAGGGCGCAGAGCCAAACACAAAGGCTTCTCTACTCTGGGAAGCATTTGATTTTCTGTCAGCTTCATTTATAACAAAATATGGACAGAAACAAATCAGAGATGTAGAGAACACACTTTGTAAAAGAAAATTCACCAAATATATTAGAAGTCCAGGAGCAGGTGAAGCCCATGTATGAGATCACACAAAGCTGGGCTGGAGAGAACGTCAATTAACTTGACAAATGACTTCAGTACATTCAAATCGATAAACTAGCCATTAGCCATGAGTGCAATTTCAAGAGCAGGAGAAGGAACAGAAGTAGAAGATTAAAGTCGACATAGTTATAATTTGCTTGAGCAAATTCAGGGAGATGAATTTAACATCATTAGTATGAAAAAGCCAAAGTCTGACCGTGCTCTGCAGAAGAATGTATACATTCAACAAAAAAGTCATTTACGGAACATCTGTCAAACAATATAGTACAGATATAGTATCATGTGTTCAGATTCTATTTGACCTCAGAGGAGGAGATACAGCCGCCCCTACCCCACCAAAACAGTACAGAAGTGGACAGGGGGCTAATGACGCCCTGCAGGCTTTGAAGCCACAGACTGGGAGACTCTCTGTGAGCCTCATGGTGAGGACATTGATGGACTGACAGACTGCATCACTGATTACATTAATTCCTGTGTGGACACCCACGTACCCACAAAATCCATTCACTGCTTCCCCAACAACAAGCCCTGGGTCACCAGGGAGGGGAAGGGGTCCTACAGGAGGAAACTGGAACAGAGCCTCCAGCAGCAGAACACCAGGGAGGTGTGGCGAGGGTTGAGGACCATCACTAGCTACAAGATCAGCAGCCAGGAGACAGAGGGAACTGAGGGTAGTTGCCCCTTCCATCCCCCATTTGACTTCAACACTCAAAGGCTGCAGGACCAGACGGAGTCAGCTCCAGCGTGCTGAAAGCCTGTGCCCCCCAGCTCAGTGGGTCCTCCTATACATGTTCAACCTCAGCCTGTGTTTGGAGAAAGTTCCTCTTAGGTGGAAGATAAAAAAACCTCGTCCTTCTGCTCACAGTGACACAGACCAGACCATTTTCTTGGGTCTCAAATAAGGAAATCTCAAACGTTGTTAATTAGAGACAACATTGTCAAAACCTGTATTGGGTTTTATATGGTATATGAGATGAACCTGTGACAATTTGTTCAAAAGAAAGTTAAAATTTCTCAGTTAACTGTGAACAACATGATCATATTCGACACAGAATATAACTGTACTGGCTGTACAAACAAAAGTGACATTTCAAATAATACAGTAAGGTGAAGACTATGATGTCAGCCTTAAGGGTCTTATTGTTCTTTAGTCTGATGATGAAAATACTCAATATGTGGCGCACATAAAAATGTTGTGTGATGTAATGTCAGACAGAGCTGCCAGAAAAGTCGATCTCACTGACCTTTTCAATTCTAATTAAGTAAAATATAGAACGGTGTGTGGATTGGTTTGTGTGTATAAATGACATCAGAGGGTTTAGTTTTCATTTCTATTATCAGAGTCTCCATGTGTTATTCTGATATGCAGTAATTGTGTAAAAAAACCTGATGGGAAGCATAGACTCTTTATGAGGTTATGAAATGATTTGGCACGGCAAACTATCTCACTGCTCGTGAGAAGCAGCCTTAAAACCAGTATGACCCATTGACAGGTTCTTTTATTGTGAAGGACAAACCTTTATTTTATTGCCTATTACAAGGACGCAATTTCATTTCCGAGATAGAGTTTGAGAGAAAGTGCTTTTGTAGAAGTAAGCGTAATTACAACTTACACTCTTAGTGCAGGTGTAGTTGGTTTATAGCCTAATGTTAGTTTCCTACCTCCAGATATTGTATATAAGTTAAAGGAAAAGTGAATATCATAAACTTTACTTTACTTTGCTTGGCTGACGCTTTTATCCAAAGCAACTTACAAGGAGCTAGCGCTGGGTGTCTGGCTCAGAGACACACCTGGTAGAGGATGGACTAGGAGTCAGATGGGATTCAAACCCACAACCTCCTGATTCCCAGTCTGACGCGTAACCCACTGATCTACCAGGCCGCTAAACGTCCCTTTGCCATCTTATTGTATCATCTCACAGGAAGTCTGGCTTCACTTCTTTTTGTTTCAACCTTTTCTTTACCTTCATCAAAATCCTGCAAGTTACAGCAAACTCAGATTCTTGGCAGAGAGATGAGGAGACAGTTTAACTGGCTGTTGAATTCTGTTTTTCACATTGAGGGAGAGCAGTGTGCTAATACTCTGGAGTGAACCTGACCCAGAGAAGGTGAACCATGCAGAGTAAGTTACCATGGTGATATACCTTGGGTTAAAAGTGAGCAGCTACCAAAAAACCCAAGTTAAGCCCAAAGGGAGCTGAATAACACACACACACACACACTTATTTATCTTGCTGGTGCAGGCCGCTGGTCTGTCGAAGCCGCATCAGAGTCATCATCAGGCAGGACTGATGATAAAGCCGTGGCTTCCCATTGAGATTGGCAGTTAGCACACGTCTGTCTCATCCTTCAGCCTACTTGAGATGCTTGATTTACTGCTCCTCTCCAGCTGTGATACTGCGACTCTGAAGACTCCTGGGACACTTGTCATGAAGTGTTATAGAAAAAGCAACACACACATATCCCATAAAATGTTAATGACTGCTGGCATTTACATACTGCAATGAATGACTACAATATTTAGCAAGCGACTCTGAATCTTTTTTCTAACCCTTCTTCATTCTCTATAACAATACGGCGGTACATGTTTACAGGCTGTGAAGCAGCCCGTCTGTTAAAGCAAGCTGCGAGGCTGTGGCGTTAGTTTGAGCAAACAGAGGTGATGAGCCGTTGATGATATGTGGAGATGTTTTACCTTCTGCCAGCAAATCGTTTTTTCTATACTGTGCTACAATGACAGAAAAAGTGTGTATATTGTGGCCACAAACAACAGTTACCAATCACATTTCCGCAGCTCAGAGGCAAGCATGTATCCGATTGTTCTGAATAGTGACAAGTGTTAACAGAAACAAAGTGCAAGCTGCTTAAACAAGCCTGTGGAGCGAGTTTAGAGCTCACTGTTCTATGTTGTGGAACAATATGTCATTGGTTGACAGTGCCAGTAAAGTCTGTTGTAAACGGTTATTGGATGTTTTAGGTTTGTGTTCATCACCTGTCTTGCTTTCCTGTTCCCTTCCTCTTACCTGGTCCCGCCTCTTCTCCCAGTCTCCTGCATCGATAATCCCCAGCTGCCACGCACCCTAATCACTCCCAGCTGTCTTCACTTCCCTTGTTCATGTTCACTCCTATATATTTCTTCCTCAGTCAGGTTTTCTCTGCCAGGTTATCAGCTATAACCCATGAGTGTCTTATCTGCATTCTATGTTTCTCCTGCTATGTCCACCAGTGTCTTCTAGTCTGTTTCCTGTTTCTGTCTTAACCACCGGCTTCTCCTGCCCAGTGTCCTGCATTTCTCCTGCCCTGGTTCATCTGGTTCCCTGCTGCCTCCTCTGGTTTATTTCCCAGTCTGACTCTTGTCTCGGCTCCTGTGTGTTACTTGTTTTTCTCAATCTGTCTTAGTCTGTTCTCCATCCCCTCCATACTCATGTGAGTAGCTTGGTTGTTGTTTTCTTTCTCTATCTCTTGCCATTAGGTTTATAGTCTTTGTACCCTTTCTGTCTGATGTGTGCTGTCTTCTATTCCTAGTTTCTGCATTTATTTTCTAGCTTTGTGTTTTGTACTTGTGTCTCTGGTTTGGTTGAGGTTCAATTCTGTAATCATCCGTTTTTTCTGTGTGCTCCTGGGTCCATCTCCATACATCATCTCCAACTTGTGATTCATTTAGGAGTCTACCACAAGCGAGTATGAGTATGAGAATTTGAGTATGCAAAACTCACTTGCAGTCTAGATGCATCTCTTGCTCTGATAGCTGATAGGCGGGACTGCTGCGCAAGGATTGTCAGTCTGTTGAGTGCTTTGTTAGAGTGGAGGAGCCAAGTAAAGACAGACACTATGGTCATGGCCAGATTAAACTTCTAGAGTAGCCCAGGGCAAGACTGGGCCCTAGCTGACCTCTTCTCCCATTCTATGTAGTGTAAATGTTTTTCTTTAATCTAATGCTGGGCAGCGAAAAAAATAGTTAATTGTGGTTAATCTCATGATTTTTTTACCCAGACCTCTCTCCCTCTCCCTCTGTCTCCACAGCTGATTACACCTTGCCTCCTGATCTCTCTACATGTACATACCAGTCACTTACCTGATGATACAGATTCTGACGCAAAACACGAAAGCAGCCTGTTTGTAGATTTAGACTAGTAAAAAATGAATCAGAGGTAGTTTTTTTGTTCGATATGAATTACGCTGTTACGTACAGATTTCATTCCAAAACAAATCTTCCTGTTTCTCTTTTTTAAATAAAATTTTATGTTATGAACCTATCTACTAAACCTACTGTATAAATGAAAACATTTAGACAACTCATTTTAAACGGTGCAGTGAGAGAATGACAAAAGGATTTCCCTTCTTACCAGAGCCATTTGTGTTGACTCTATACCACTGGTTTGCATTTTACAAAATTGTCTGGGATAATGCTGGTACCCACTGTCATCTAAAACAGCCCTTTAAGACAAAGGGACAAAAAAAAACCCAAATATTTATATGGACCTAAAGCTTTAGTGTTTAGGTTTTACTGTATGTGCCATCTTCTACCTGTCACACAGCAGCTCATGCACTCCATGACATCCAGCATGTATTAGATGATGCTGCTGCCAGTGTGAACACATACACACTGACCCCAAACAATGCATGATAAATAACTTTATGATATACTTGACTGAAAGCATTACATATACCGTCATTATGGTTATTGCAGTGAAAGACAAGTGAGCCTTCAGAAATTCCTACAGTGATATAGACCATGAATGCAACAATGTAGCCTAGTACGCTTCAACCCACAATGCAGCACGTTGTTGTGGAAAAAGCAACTGATGGTGGTGGTAGTAGTTTAATATACAATCTAACAGCATCCTTTTCTGTTCATGTGTTTAATGGTGTGTTTTGGTACTTTTTTACAGTTTGCATTGGTACCACATTGAGAAACACCAGATTTTCAGCCCAAGTATTCCAAAGGGAGCCGGAGGAGAAGGTTTGATGGCCTCTCTTTTCCAGAGCTGTTCTAGCACAGTGCAGTCATGCACAGCCAGAGAGCAGCAGCTAACCTTTGTGTTCCCTGGATCAAAAAGACATTTTCAAACGTTTGTCATCCTAAAAAACATACAGAAATAATGACAAGATAAAAAGGAATGTAAGATGTGATTTTAGCAATGGTGTGTTTGAGATGCTATTAGAAGACCTAATGAAAGCTTAAGTTGTTGTAGTTGAACTACAGCAGGTGATGGATCCACAGATACACTCATGCTGCACAATTAGTATGTCCATTTTTATGTCTGTTTTAGCTAAAATTTCTCAGCCCTGCACTAAGAAATGTCAACAGTTCAGTTGGTCCCAAGCAAAAACTGTCTACTATCACATCATTAGATTTGATTTTGCCTTCTGCTTCCTCTTCAGAGATACTGGATTCTCTAAAAGGGTCATCCATTCATTCAGGGTCATTTTGTAGGTGCACAGAAAATTGTTTTGTCTGGTCAGTCGTCCCATTAGTCTTGCTTGTTTGTTTTTTGTCATATGAGTAATTCTGGAGTAGAACATATTTGTTATACCAATGGATACTCGAAGGCTTTTAGCTTTATCTTTTATTTATAATAAAAATGGAATGTTATAACATGAATTGGTACAACCACATGTTTGGTTTAACATACCTGTGCGGGTTTATATGATATTAGGACATTAAGCCACTGGCTACCAAGCTGTTCTAGTTCAACATCTGTGTTCTTTATGCTTTAAATGGAATCAATTATTTGTTTTCTCAATAGTGCTCCATGCAGCACAGTTCACTGCCTCTTCACATCCGTGCTATGACAGCATTTGTACGTTTCTTATGTAAATCCACAAATCAAATGTTTAAATGGCCCCAAATCTTGGAACCTTGTCCCTATATTGAGATTTGGTCACATGCTTCTCCAGCATATCCTAATTCTACTTGCAGCTTAGAAGCAGTTAATGTGAGGACCCTCACAACTTGTCTTTTCAGCGTGTTGAAGGCTTTTTGCTTAAAGCTGCAGAACTTATTTTGTCCATTCCATTTATGTGCATTTAGGCTAAATACCATAAACACCTTTACTGTGTAATGCTGCAGTACATTTTCTTTTGTTACATGACTATATTTCAACTATGATATCAGATGTTTCTCTCACAAATGAATAATGTATCGAAATGCTGCTGACAACTAACCTGCCAAACCACCACACCGCAGCCAAGGTAAAGGCAAATAGACCGGTCCAACAGTGAAGGTGTCAGTCTGCAGACTGAGATAACGGTTGCTCCTCGTGTCATTCAAAGCGTTAGAACACACTTCCAAATACAGATGTTTGACTTAACCGATTCTAAATCTGAATGGTTATCTTTATTTCTGAAACACTCCAAAAAAGTTTCAGGATGAAATTTATGACAGTTCTGAACCTGACTCAAACTATCGGCCGTGATCACAGACACAGCTTCCCGTTGTCTTCTGCCAACACTGTATAACCTGACCTGTGGGTTTGTCTTAGATAGAGCTATGGTCCGCTCCTCTGCTCTGGGTTACAGCTGAACGATGTAGATCAATCATGTAAAAGCAGATAATGACACTTCACTGCTGTTGCCTCAGTGTTTCAGAAAAGTAAAAATATGAACACTTTAACGGTAAACGTGCGGCGGCACCACGGGTCTGAACCATCTGTAGTCAGCCTTGTAAGACAACCTGCTCGACTAATCACCTCGACACAGCCACATCTGTCTCTGTTGTCCTCGCGGTTTCTCTGGCCATATTTTCATGCTGTGCTGCTGAGCTGGATGTCAGGAGCCTGAGAATGCCATTTCTCTAACTAAAAAATAGACTCTATGTTTAATACCATCCATTGGTTTAACTATGTAAATAGTAGTTTTGTTAATCTCTCAAACAGATGAATTACTGTTATTCTTTGGTTCCCCCCGTCAGATACTCCGTGTATGTGCATGGACAGAGCAGAGCAGTGACTGCGTGCGTCCTCACATCTTACTGCACCTATCAGGCCTAAATCACTGCTTGTTCATTTACCTAGAATAAAATGACCATTAGTGATATGATGATTTATGATTTCTGCTTTGGGTGGTCAGGACTGTGTTGTTAGAGCCTGAGCATCAGTGCAGAAATCAGCGTATGAAACACGTCTCACAAGAGCCAACGAATGCAGCTCTCTGGGCTCTGTTCTCCTCTGGCTTTATCTATCTCTGTCATTTATCAGCCATAGCTGATCATCAGCTGCTTCCTCTAGTTTTGGCTGATATATCTGACAGTGATCATCTGGAGAGTAACTTAGCGTATTTAAAAGGCCTGTTTCAAAGTCTATTGTCGCTAATGGGGTCCAGCAATAAACTGAGAGTAAAATTAACTGCTTTTCTTGTAATTGCCTGCTCATCCCTTCTCCACCCACTAATGCCTCCACTGGAAAGTGAGTGCAGATGTGACACAGAGGCAGAAAACATTTGTTTCATTTGACAGTTACAGATGAAGATGACAATACAAAATGAAATACCGTCCATATTAAAGTCATATGAATGGTCTGTGTCCTCCAGTCGGTAATTTAACAGAGGACAGGATTGACAAAGTAACTGAAACACCTGTCAGTCGCCACTCACTTGCCTGCCCCCGCTGTACGCAACAGCTGCTTGGCTAATTTCATGTTGTCAGACTAAGTAAATGATAGTTAATAAGGTTATTGACAAAAACCGAACTGAAACTCACATATCAGAAAATAACTGATTCTCCACTGTGTTGGTACTTGAGGTATAAATCTCTATTATAGCTTGTACAGTCAAATCTGGAAAATGTAAAGACACAAAAGATAGACAGCACACACATTTGTGATGAGGCTGATGCACACCTGCAGTTTCAGAATATGAATAAGCAGCGGTCTTAGGTGCACACACTGTTCTATTCATAAAGCCTAGAAGCAGTGTAATCAACAGCACCAGCAACTTTGCTTTATTTACAAAACCCATTTTCTGAATGTCAAACAAGCTTTGCTGTTCAAACTAAGGTGTGTGGTGGTTCAACACGTTCTGGGAAAATTCAGTCAGAGCAGAAGTAGAAACCTGTGGTCACTTAATGCGGTCAACCACTGCTCCTGTATATGGAACCTATGCAAAGAGGAGGCCGTACATCTGTTCTGGGCAGTAACGCTGGCTGGGCCTCTGGGCCTCTGGGCCTCTGGGCCTGAGCTGAGGTTGAAAGGAATTACACACATGTTCTGTTCTAATTTTTATTTGCCCATGTTTGCAAAGGCTAAGATTAAAGAGCACATCGCTCTTATGTGTGTTGAACACAGTCTGTGTGTTGGCGGCCTGAGATCAGCTTCTGTAGTTCCTAGGGTAAGTTTTTCTTTTTGATTTATGACGAGGATCAGTGTGTGTGTGTTTGTGTGTTTTGCAGTCTGCTTACCAGGAGGATTTAAAGGTGACAATCTTGATGCCATCGATCGTTTTTCCAAAATGTTGCTACCAGCATTTGGTCCGACTTTCTCTGCCCAGCTCTTTTGTCAACACATCAGCAACCCCTGAAGTGTGTGTGCCTTTGTGTGTGTGTGTGTGAGAACACCACTGGCTGCTGTGAACCCAAAACAATCTTGAACTCTGATTTGACAAACTACATGCACCGCGTCCAGTCCTTATTTACTTTAACGAGACAGAAACAAAGAATTTGAATAAACATAACCTGCTGTTGCTCCGACTCCCACACGCTGAGCAAAGAAGCGCTAAAATAAAGTCAGCATTACTGAGAGAAATATAAAAAAATATTTATGTGTTTAATTACCGTGTCCTGACCTCAAGCTGTGAACATGAAAATGAATCCCTGGATGTTTCACCTACAGCACATTTACATAAGATTAGCTGTAACTGCAACTTGCCTCTAAACTTGCAATGTATGTTGTGATGTTTATAGTTGATTTTTGCAAACAAGCAAGAGTATGGGAAGTTTTTCAGAACAGTTCCCATTTTACACAACTCATTAAAATCAAAGGTAACTTGTTCCAGAACAAACCTTACTATGTTAATGATATGTAACACAAAGTTCACCACTGCTACTCGTCTAGTCCCAGGTGCCCCTACCTATGTTCAGTGACACAGAGTGTACTATAGGTCATATTTGGAGAGTTGCAAGGTCGAGCAGAATTTGCAGGGCCTGGATGAATTTGTGTTAATTGTTGTAATCACACTGTGAATTCCTGGCTACAAGCACTCTGATGAGGTGCAGTGCTGTAATTCAGTTTCCACTGAGCAGAGACACGTGTTAACGAGGCTGAACGTGCTGTATTGGAAGCAGAGTTGCGCTATATGAATGACAACATATTCTAACCACTGATTGCTTTGACGACGTCACTGGTGTGATTAGTTTTGAGTACTTTACATTGTTAACATTAAGACTGAAACTCCTGAAGCAGGTGGAGGAGAGGACAACGCTGCACGAACAGCTCACATCCTTTCCACAGCCTGCTGGTCAAACAGCGGAGCAGCTTCGGTCATAAACGTTCCCAGCTCTGCCGTGATGCATGATGTGATTTTCATTGTAGTAATAAAGAAGTTAAACCACAACATCATTCTTTTTACATCATGCCAGGTGGCTGCGTGTCATCCCTCTGACTTCACGGCATACTGTGACTTGCAAAAAGTAGCAAAATAAGTCAAACGACATGCTCTGAGAGTGAGAACATGGATTCTGATGACTAACAGCATCTGTGACACACTGAAGTCAAATGGCTCCCAAGAGACAAATTGCTGCCCTTGGTATGAACTGTGAGCCCAAGCTGACAGAACCCCGTCACCAAAGCAATCTCCCCTGGCAGCACTCTTTACAGACAACACGGGGCGGCCTGGCATACCTGTCTGACACATTTGCCAATCTAAATGAACTTAACTTGTCACTACAGCGAGAAAATGGCTTTTCAAATCCACTGACAAAACTGGATCTGGGCAACAGAAGAGTAGAGTGAGGCGTCGTTGACGTAATTCCGGGTTTGTCACCGAACCTGAAATAGAATAGAAGGTTTAGACACATGAGCTGTGGACTTGGAAATGTGAAGCTAATCGACTGACAGACATGATTTCAAATAACAAAGTGAATAATACTTTTATTAGTATCAAACACTGGTGAGAATTGAATATTTTCACTGAAATAACTGCATTGTTTGGTCTTGACAATTGACGATTCAGCCAAGTAACTTATCATTTAGTTCAGTTTTATGTTTGCAACTAAAAACTGAATTTCAGGAGAAATGTTATATGTATTTATTCGTAGATGTCTATGCACAGTCCTACTTTTGTATAACAGAGACTTCCTTTCAGGAGGCCATTGCATCATGAGAGCATCTGGCTTTTTTAAGTGACACACTGTAGTACACTGGGGCAGAACACAATGTCACAGAGAAAATCTGAATCCAGCAGTGAGGAGTGATGCAACAGTAGCTCTAGCTATGGAAAGAAGAGCAGCTGTGGTGATGTGTGGAGGGAGATTGACTTACTAAACATTGTGTGCTAGTAGAGGTTAAAATTAACTTGTACGGCACAATCTTTTGTTGCTAGCTCCCCCGGCACCTTGTGTGTCTGCCCACTGCTCCCCAAGAGGGGGGGGGGGGTGTAATGAAAAGTCACATTTTCTTATAAGACATCAATATGAAGATGATCATCGTCATCATCATCTTCCAGTGAGTACAAGTTGACAGATTGTTTAGTACTTTCAGGTGAAGTAGGGCGGGTCTGCAGGTGACCTAGTGCAAGGGAGGGGGAGGAGAAGCAGACAGAAAGATGTTGGGGAGGTGTTGACCTTAGAGGTTGACTCAAAAATCGGCTTCAAAATTGCGGAAGTGTTGCCCAGGGAGGATGATAGATGTTAGCAAGATGTCTGTCATAATGCTAAGCATTCAGCAGGATGAGTCACGGTCTAAAGGGGCAGTGCCTCACACATCTGGGCTGATTGTGCAAGTGATGTAATGTAAAAAACAATCATCAAAATATACATTGGGTCCTTCCCTAACCTCTTACCTCTTAAGTGTATGTTTTGGGACGGTGGGAGGATGCACAGGAGAAACACACAGAAACACCTGGCTGACTGGTGCATATTAAACCCAGATGATGGTTTGCAATGAGGCATAAGTGGTAACTACTACACCACTGATGCATGAATACACATTTCGAATACAAGAATCTTTCAATGTTTGAAAAGTGTTGAAAAAAAGCAGGAAGATAAGATGCTACCAGCAGCGCTCTGGTGGCTTTGTATTGTTACAGAATGTATGGTGAAAGAAGAAGATCATAAATGACTTGTAGTCTTTATTCAAGGTTGCTCCATTACAAAAACTGATAACACTGAACCATATCAGCTTTACATTTATGAGACAGAGTGAATCCATTCCAACTGTTCAGATAAACTATCCTGTCACACACTGTGAAACTTCACACTACTGTTTTGTGCCACAGCTTTGGGTTTTCTTAACAAAGCAGAACACCAGTCTAGAGATGAGGTAAGAGTATTCCATGATTTGGAAGCCGTTTACTGAGGCGGTAAGCAGCAAAGCAGTCAGTCTGCAGTTTCCTCAGATTACCACAGTGAAAAGAGAAGATGAGCTCCCTAACAGATGGTTTATTTTCTCAGTACTGCCCCCATCCACACATTCATGACAAATTGCAATACCTTTTAGGCTCCAGCAGGAATTAAGAGTGGGTATTATGTACTGTTCAATATGTGATTGATACACAGTGCTGCCTGCTCTATTTGCACTATCAATAATGTGACTATTGAATTGCTTGGTATGAGCTACATTTAAATATAATGGAAAATGTTAGTGGTGTAAAGTAATTTTACTAAAGTACTATGTTACATTTTGGAGTACTTGTAGTGTCTCCATTTGATGCTACTTTAAACATCTACATAATGAAATGAAAACCCGGATACGAGTTAGCATGTTAGCACCTCTGTCTCCACGCTGGTGATAGACAGGGCCCACCCAATTATGAACATGATACCTATGAAATGCTTGGAGAGAAGGCCTTCAAATTTAAGTGTCAACTTGGACTCACTAATTAGATTTTGAAGGTCGAGTTAGATTTTGAGTTAGATTCTTTGACTCAGTTATAAACTTGGGAGGACAAAGGTCAAGTCCTTGTGACCTTACCGTCATTCAGTTCTTCAAATGTGACACATATGTCCATTTTGTGCTCAGTGGCAGTGACACAACACAACATGGACAAAAATAGAAAGCTGAAACCTTGTGCTAAACATGTGGTTGAGCAAAGGACTATGTGTATAGGGAAACTTTCCAGCATGCTCTGGAGTAAAGCAAAGAGTAAAGACCACACTGGGAGAAATTTAGTGATTTTTTTCAGTTTGCTGCAATTACTGTAATTTTGTTCACACTATTGCCACTTTGAATATCGTTAAATTTATTTCCACTCAATGTATTCACAATAATATTGGCGCATCACTGGCGCAGTTCAACCCAACAGGCACAGAAGCTTTTCAAGCGATGATCTGTTATATAATTAAAATCAGTCTAAAATATCTTGAAAAGTAGCTTCAATTGCAGGAGCAATTTCCAGCGAAGTGACTGTATTTATCGTTAAATGTGTGACACAAAATGCCACGTGTTCTCAAATCATTGGTCTATTAAGCTTGCGTATGAGGTGATGTTAAGGCTGCAGTTGGTGGACTCAGAGAGAATCGGAGACGTGAAGGGAAAGGTAATGAGTTTATTGAAAGGGGAGGGGATTGGTGGATCGGCGAGTGTGGAGACCGGAGGGCAGGAGAATCAGCTGAGACCAGGGAGGCGTCGTAGTCCAAAAACACAGAATAGTTAAACGGTATTCAGGGAAGATTGGCAACCGGTGTAGCAATCTACACTAGCAGGGAGGGGAAGCGTGTGATTGGCAGAGAATGAGCCAGCCAGATACTAACTGTGTCTGCTGCCGCTGAAGAAGGGGAGAGAGGCTTGAGAGGGGGGAACAAAACACAGTCACAGGGATTAAGCAAAGGCAGGTCGAGAAAAGCACAAGATCCTAAATAAAGTCCAGGTCCAAATCCAATATACATATCCAAAAATCCAAATCAGTTTACTCACAGTACCGTGGGTGGCAGGGTCAGGTCCAATCCAGGTCATACACAAGGTTAGGCTAGAGCAGGGGTAGGCAAGTTTGGTCCTAGAGAGCCGCAGCCCTGCTTGTTTTCCAACCCTCCAGCTGTTGACCAACAGCAGGAACTGTTGATTACCTGGATCAGGTGTGCTCAGCCAGTCAGAAGCTGTAAGTGCAGGGATGGTTGGAAAAGAGTGAGGAGCAGAGAGAGGAGGAAGAAATGGCAGGAAGTGAGCATATAAGGCTCGCAGCAGAGGCTGGGACAGGAACCATGAAAGGAGAAGGTTGTGTGGTACAGGTCTTAAGTTTTAGAGACACCTGAAAGTTGTTTTCCCCACCTGCCTATACTAGATTTCTGCTTGTGTTTCCAATAAGTTCACAGGTACTGGTCCTATCAACCTGCCCAGTGTTTGCTTCTTGTTGCTCTTCCTTTCTCTCATTACTTTGCAGTCATTCAAGCTGGTCCACACAGATGACTGCCCTCCCAGATCCTGGTTCTACTGGAGGTTTCTTCTGTTAAACCCCTAACCCTTGGGGTAATTTGACACTATTTTTAGTGAAGTGAAGTGAACCATACTAGGTTCCCCCTAAATGTGTTAGTTAGTGTATATGGAAACAAGCTCACACTGCATTTATTTTAAATTCAGAAATCAGGAGCTCACATTTTATTTAAATTAAAAATGAATTGCAGAAATGTCTAATTATATTGTCTGTAAAAGAGATTAATAAATGAAATATTCAAAGTTTGGACTTTTCCTAAATTAATTGAGAATTTATTCAGTCTTTCAAATAATAAAACTGCAAGTGTGAGCTTATATTGATACAGGGCTATTATATATATTTTAAATGGATTTGTGACCTGTCAGAATCTATTTGATCTGCAGCCAGAATACACTCATAGATAACTTGAATTAGAGTATAATTCCTATGCAGAGTCTAATTTGGATGTTAAAAAAGTAATTAGAGATGGTAAAGTGAAACCATGTGTGTGAGTGGACTGTAAAGAAAGCTGGATAAAAGTCCCCTATAAAGACCACTATTATCCATTAACCATTTAAAGACATGTCTGTATTCTGAATGTTTTGCAGACATGAATGATTTTGCTTTTCCAAGCACAGCTTCCACCAGCTCCATCTTTTGCATCAGTGAAAGCAGCTCTGTTGTGTTTGAACTGACAGCTGCCAGCCAGTTGGCATCATATTGAGTTGTTCACCCACCTCCCAACATATCGACTGCCGTCCCTAAATCTGTGTCCATTTTATTCAGCGTCAATGAGGCAGCCGCCCAAAAAAGGCCAATGAGGGCTTCATGATGAGACAGGGGAGTGAGGGAGGGTGAGTACATCAACAGGTCCCCTCAGGAGTGGAAACAGCAGAGACAGCAGCTGCTCTTTTTTCCTGTTGGACCTGTGTCTGCACAGGACGATTTGCAGGAGAGAAATGATCATTCAATTTACCATGAATAAGTTAGGCTTGCACATCATCTCCTTTCAATTAATTCATCTAATGCCTCAAAGGTGTGCCCTTGGCATGTATATTTAATAAGTGGGACAGCTCTGCTCGTCTCCACAGAAATATCAAGCCAGTCATAACAAACAGTGACATCATCAGTGATGAATAGCATCCTTAATAAAATGTTCCTATCTTCTTTGAGGAAAATGAGCTGCAGCATTTATTCCAAACATAATCCTTTTACAGATGTGGCATATTAATGATAATTCATAGTGATTCATTACTACTGGGAGACAGATAGTGCTTAAGAGACAGCTTGACTCTGTTACATCAGCGTCTTTAACATGATGCCAAACACAATTTTTCTCCAGGTAAAATATAGCAAGAAATAACATTTGTCTCTGTACAGCTGTGTTCGATGTCGTGTCTTTCTGGATGGCTACATGCTTCCTAGTCTACCGGTCCACGCTGAAAGATATGAGAAATGATTTTACACCCATCGACAGGATTGTGTATAATGTAAGGTAAGCCACTGACATTTGCTCTCGTTCCACCTAGAGGCTAGAGAGTGTCCACAGGTTGGCCAGGTGCCTTTCTGTGTGGAGTTTGCTTATTCTCCCTGTACATGCATGCTTCTCTCTAGGTATCCTGGCTTCAGCCCATCATCCACAGACATGCGTGTTAGGTTAACCTCACCCAATCACAGCAGGGAAATGCTGACACCTCCCAACCCGACAAACCAGTCCACAATAGATAGAAGAATATTATGTTGTCCTGCTCCGGTTTACAACAGTAACAACAGGCTTAAGGTTGGTGCAGATAAACAGACTTTAACTTAAACCTGAATTAAGCTGCTAAGGCCCTGAGGTCAAAATGAGTTGCAGTAAAACATGTCAGACTACATGTCAACTGTAATGGAAAAGTAAATGAATTGTGATCTATATTTATTGAATAAAATGTCCATGCCATTGAAAATGACAACTGTAGTGGGGATCAAACCTGGAGTGCACAGCTCATTTCTTTGTATTCACATATCTAAAACGGTATAAACGTTAGTAACAAAGGACTGCTTTATTGTAACCGTGCGCCTCAGCCTTCAGCTGAACCTGCTTTGCTGCATTGTTTGCCGATTACCTCGGAACTGTGTTTTAACTAAACTACTCCAACAAAAAATTCAAATTAAGTCACATCAATCAAAACATTTCAGTCTCTCGCGCTTGCTGTTGTTTAAGGTGATGCAGAAGCAAACACATGCAAACCCCGGGCTGCTTTTCTCTCAAATCTAATAGCTGAGATTAAACTAAATTAATCATACTGTATGACTCAGTTTCAGGCTTTTCATTCATTATTCACTTCAGCTTCAATTAGCTCTCTCTCCCCTCTGTTCACATGCATTCTCACACAAACACTCAAAAACATAACGTCTAAGCTCGTGAGTTTGACTCCTCTTGTTTTGCTTGTCCCTTGGCATATGTGTCAGAAAGCATTACTCAGTGGTCTGCCAGCCGACTGTGCACCCACCGCAGTTAAGCAGCAGTCGGTCCACTCCTGGGAAAGACTAAGCAAAGATGTCGATGGCTATCACACCACAGTCGCCAACAGTTCACTGCTGACAAGCTGACACGGCGCCAAAATCCCTCTGCAGCTGCACCTCCAGTCCACCACAGGCCCTTCAAACAACCCTGTAGCACTGAGAAACCTCGCATTGAGTCACTGTAGTGATCAGTGAGGGGTCACTCAATAGTTAAACACAAATACTGCTGAGCTTCCACTGACATAAAGTTTACTGGCATTCAGTCCCAACAAAGTTGGTTCAAGAAGAACAGGTCAGTGACAAAAGAAGCTTCTTCTCTTTCACCAATCAGGAAAAATGAAATAATATGTTCTGCTAAAGCCTAAATAATGTTTTATTTCTGTCAGTGACTCAGGCCTGGCTGCTGATATCAGGCTGTAAACATGTCAGACAGCCCTGTTAAGTTTACACTTAATCAATGTTTTATAACGACTCAGTTGGAAATGATCCACATTAGTGCAAGATAGAAACTGCTGGGTGCATTATATCATTATATTTTCATTCTTTTGTTGAAGTTGACTTTACATTGTTCCAGCGAAAGTGTTTGAAAGGCAAATGAAAGGTTAATGAAAAAGTGTTAAGAGCTTTTAACCTGAGCAGCCTATTAACTCCAACATAATTGGGCATTTTGAAGTTGAACTATTAAATGAGCATGGTCCATTTCCTATCGTTGAAATGATCAACGGATTGAAATTTGAGCTTTTATTTTCACTGACACTTGAATGGAGCTCGAGGAGGGGGGGTGACTGTTCCTTCTTTGCAGTTCAGTGAGAAGTTCCTGAAGAATGGAGGCTGGTTGTAAGAAAATAGATTTGAGCATTAAGGGCAGTACTGTTCACCAAAACAATAGTAGGCAAGGGTGTAGCAACACATGGAGACACGGTCTGAAATGAATTCTGCAGGTGGTGTTATCACCCGCTAAGTTAGCTGAACACACTACAAGCGAAAACAATCACTCACAGAGATTCCATATAAGTCCATATGTCAGACGACGCTTGCTGCTATATAGAATTTGTGTTTGGGTTGGATGACTTGTTGTGAGGTGCAAGGTACAACACACTGTTACCTCTAATATCATGTCCAGCAGTTTCCACAGCAACAGTATCACTTATTTTGAGTCTCCCTGATGAATGGAAGTTCAACATTCGTTTGTCTCTACTGATTCCAGAAGTGTCTTTAGCTGCTAATGGTCCACTGTGCTCACTATCTATTCTCTAACTGTGTCAGTGTAGACAGTAGATTTTTAGAGCTGTTTCTCTGTAAACAGCTGAAAACACCAGTGAGAAAAACACATTTCTGGAAGCCTGTGAGGTGCTCCACTGATGCCACGTGCATGTCTGCGTGTGCCAGAAATGAGCATAAATGTGCGGAAGTGTTAAGGAAACAAATGTATATACGTAGGTGTAGATTGCATAATGTATGGAGTGTCATGATTGATGGAGTGGAAAATATTACCAGAAGCAGAACACGAGCGAGGTGCAGGAATGTGCACACTTTACAAATGGTTCATGTTTATGACATTTATGTGATACTGGAAAACATTATAACATTATAAGTGCTCACATATGAAGAAAACGATCTCAAAGCTTCAGCACAGGGCAACAGACAATATACTGTAGAGGCCATGCTGGACGATGCATAAAGGTCCTGTGGGTATGCAAATATGATGACATCCCATTGTGTGGCCCTGTGATAGACTAGACCTAAAAGGATAACTGGTACAGATAATAGTCCTGAATTAGTATGTTCAACAGGCTTTAGGGAGAGATTAGGCGTCATTGGGGAGGTTGGTTTCCCTCACTGCGAGACCATGCTGATTTTTTCTTGCTAAAGCTGGTTTGCATTTAATGTTTGTAGTTAAGTGTTGCTTTTAGTTACCTGTGTTGGGAACTAATAGTGCTTTTGTGCTTGAGTGGCTTTATTTTTGCAGGTTCTTGTCATTATACAGCATATATAAAAACCAACAGTAATTCAGGGTGCAGGTGGCGAATGCATGCATGCTTTGCTTGTAAACTAAAGTCCTTCATTTATCAGTAAGAAGAAGAAGAATCCACTTTATTGGTCATTGATATATTTTTACATGTTACAACAAAATGTATTCTTTGCATTTGACCCACCCCCCCTTCGACATCCCAACATCAGCTGCTAAAAAGGTGGCTCAGGGTTTGAAATGAGGGATCAGTATTAGTCTATGAGTTTCACCTTCTTACCCCAAATCACCCTCCAGCCGTCAGATGATAGATTCTAAAAGCCCATTTACAGATATAAAGATGTTAATCTCTGTTACATCTCACAAGAACAAACCCACAAAATTACACTGTTCCATAAAAAACTAAACCAACATGTTTATTTATTACACTTCAGTGTGGATGAGGGACGTTTTTTAAAATGTCCCCGCTTCCTGTTCAGTCGGGTGCTCAGAGCGACGTGACTCACTGGGGAGAGATGTTGTTAAGAACTTTGATTAAGGATGTTTTAATTATGGAGGCGTTTTCAGTGCATGTTTGCAGAAAAGCGTACTTCTTCACATTAGCGTTGCTGCTGGCTTGCAGCATGTTGCATCATGACGTCTTTGACAACATGAAAAAAAGCAGTCGAAGACTAACTGGCCCATAACTAATAACCTGTGGGAGGGTGCTGTGGTACAGTAACACTTAAACACCCTGTCCAATGTAGTCTACTGTCCTACTGCAAGCAAACACATTCAAAACATGTTCACTAACAGCACAACTCATATATTGTTTAGGTGCACAACACAGTGGCATGTCAGAAAACAAAACAACATTTGAGAGAACACTTTTGAGAGAGATTTCAATTTTTTTCTTTTTATAGAAACGTTTCAAACAAACTTGATTCACATCTGCATAAAAGCAGTCCATCAGTTTAATAAGATTTAATCAACTAGAATTCAATTTACAAAAGTCAGGAGAAGACAAAAAAAAAAAAAAAAACATTTAACAGAAGAAAATGGGTAAAACAACAATATTTTACAAAGCTCAAAATTTCAGAGAACATAATGACAAAAACAACACTTGAGATTACAAAAAAGGTCGAGACAAATGGACAGAACCAGACTGATCAAGTATACAGAATGAAAGGATATATAAATGCATATTTAAAATCTACATGGGTATTTTATGGCGTGGAATTATCCTGAAACACATTTAGTCCAATAACATTAGTCTTTTACTTGACTTTACTTTACTTGTCAGACGCTTTTACCCAAAGGGAATTCCTGCAGGCCACCGTACAGAATAACTACATTCAGTTCAAACCAAGTTTTAACTAAGTGTTTAAACTAAACCTCACCTCCAGTGATATCAGTTGTACTGGTATTTTAGAAATGTGCCTGTTTGTGGTGAACTGTATTATCTGTTTGTGTGATAATGACATTGGTTGTGTTCCCTCTAACTGCATTTATTACTGAGGGAACCTACCTATGACCTCTTTTCATGAATGACAAGTTAATTTATTGGACAACCTGATTTTCTCGCCTATTAAGCTGGACAAGTTTATTATGTCTATAAATGACCTAATTTATCCCTAGCTGTCAGAGCTGTGCCACAGAATGAAAGGCTACAGTAATAATCAACATAATAATAGGGGATGATATAATATACAAACACCACATGTTTTCTCATGGTGAAAACATAAACTATATAATACATTAAATATATTGTTGTTGTGTTGGTTAATTGTATTTTCTGTGTAATTTTAGTGTTAAAACACATTAGTTGCACTGAACTACACGTGGTGAGTCTTGAGTATTTGAAGTAAACGGGGACCTAGTGATCTGTCTGTCACATCCTGTTCTCCTGCTGTTAGTATTCTGTCACCTCAGCGTGAAGTCTGTTTATGCCGCTCAAAGAAATGTACAAACAAAATATAGGAGTGAGCAGAAACAATGTGAAACACTAAACCACCCACTCATGCTTCCATTAATGACACAGAGGTGGAACAGCATTTGTGTTGGTGTTGTTGAGCACAGAATGAAAATACAGTGGGTGTCCATTAGGACTTCAGTGTTGTTAATAATGTGTTTACTTACATCAGCCTTTAAAAAAATTAACTTTTTTCCAAACATGCATCAGTTAATAATGTTTCCTGCTGTGCCAACACTTCAAGCCTTTTGGCGAGTCACAAAAACAGGTACTCTGTTACATCACTGAGGAATGTATGTCGATCCCGATCCACTATGTCATTTGCACTTGCACATTTAAGATTTAAGAACTGGGGTGATCCCATATCACTTATTGTCATTCTTGTTCAAATTATGACTGAAAAATAGTGCAGGCCTGTGAAGGAAAAACAGCATTTTACCTCTGCAGTGTGGAATACATGTTGATGGGGGAGAGGCAGTTTTACTACTAAACACACTAGTGGGACTGGACAGTAATCAAAATCACCAGGAACGGCAGGACGATAATCATTTTCACAATAATCAGCTTTCATGGGATCTATAATTTCAACTAAATGTTATTGTTTCTTATTTGGAACTAGTAGCCGGTCTTTGACATTTCACAGATATTGGCCAATGTCTGTGTTCATGCTGTCTTTTAATAAAAAGACATCTGCAGCCTACACTTGGGCAACTTCACGTGCATATGCTACTGAAAATGGCAGCATATGAATGTGAAAAAGGATTTAGGTGCACCAGTAAAAGTGGCTCACTGGGATGCATGTTATTAGCACTTGAAAAGCGCGGTGAGATTAGCACATCTTAAATCACACAGTTAATGTGTTTGTGCTGCTGTTTCTCCTCTTTGTGTCTGCGTCTCTGTGACTGACAGCAGAGCTCAGCTCCTCCACACAGAGCCAACAGCAGACAGGAGCCCAGGAGACGTGAGATTTGATTCTCTTACGACTGGCCGACTTTACATTTGACTTCATATAACTGTATCAGAATAAAAGAGAGGGAGAAAGCACATTGCACTGATACAATATGTAAGCAAAAATATTTCAAACATCTACCATAAGTTTTTTTGTATATCAGATATTTCCTCCTTTCTTGAAGTAAGACAGGTGTACACCACTTAGTGTTATAGCATTACTGATTTTATAATTTAGTAAACTCTCATTTAAGTATGGCATATTGTTGTTGCATTTGTAATTATTGAATCGCTCTACTGAAAATCCATGAACTCATTCAAGCTACAGGAAGTCATACAGTTTAAGCCGAACCTGTAAGAAAACAGGTAGCACATAAAATAACGTGCAGAAAAGCTCCAAAAATCATTGATGGGATGTGCTAGTGTGTAAAATCACTTACAACTTTAATGAAAGAAATGTAGACATAGCTTTGAGCATAGTGTCACTTGTTAAATATTAAAGTCAGTGTCTACCAAGAAATGTGGGTAAATCATCAGAGAGACCTACAACTGGTTTTCAAGTTCCACTCATCACCAGAGCGACTGCTGTGAAGTACTGATGATGATGGCTATCCTTTAAAGCTCGGTTCGCCCTGGTAGCTGGAGACTGTGTTAACAGAATTCTGGATCAGTGCAACACACTAGAACTGCATTTCAGTCTGACATCAGCATGAGAGGACTGCCGCAGAGCAAGTCTTTTGAATGAGATATTAAAGAAAGGCAATATTTTACCTTTGTTAGGGAGCTGCTGCATCTCTGCCAGATGTGACTTCTGCAGCCCATTGAAATGCCAAATCTGTCTTTCTCACATACTCATCCAAAGTATCCAAGTGGCCCTGTCAGCGCCTCTCGAGTTTGAGTGGTGCATTCTCTAAGTTATCAGACGAAGACACTATAGAGCACTTTAAAAGTCAAAAAGTTTGACATATACAGTACATACATATAAGCTGATAATAAGAGCAATAGTAGAGCAAGAACTAGACCACCAGCTGGCTACGAGTTACAGACTGACAAACTGGTAAAAGCTTACCATCCCACACTGAACTGTCAGCCCGCGTGATAGTCGGCTCACTGGACAACAACTTCAAGCACAGCTGGAGCTGGAGTGGCTGCAGTAAGCAAGTCTCAGTTTCAACTGTGGAGAGATGAGCTCGAGTTGCAGGCTTGAAAGGATGAGTTGTAGCAAGGAAGCTTTTGCTAAGACGTCAGAATGAGGCCATGAAACACCACCGCTGGACTGCTGAAGACTGAAAGAAGGTATTTTGGAGTGATGAATGCAAATTTTTAATCTGTGGTTTATCACACAGAATCTTTGTATAATTTTTTTTTTTTTTTTTATGGAAATAAATAAATAAATTGCCAGACACCTATGTGAAGGTCCATCTTCCAAAGAAATGTAGTTTATTAGAAATAAATATCCATCTCACCTTATCTAGATTGATTATGAATAAAAGTTTAAACTGTCACCGTTAGATCCACTTTTAGGTTCCTCCCAACAAAAGAAACGTACCTCTTTTAAAATATGACGAGAAGAACGGTCGCTGCATTCAAGTGAAGTTCACAGCTGCTGAAGCAAGCCTCAATGTGTGGTTAGACTGTCAGACTGTGTTAGGCCAAACGTCTGGTTCCTGTCAAGTTAGATTCAAGAGATGTCGAAAGAGGCCTCCAGAATGGTACAGAATCTTCAAAGCTTTTGGTTCTACTGAAGTGTAAGATAGGTTTAAGGTTCAGGAAACATGAAGCAGTAATTAGTGCTTATGATTCCGTGCTGTGAACTCATTTGTTTTCTGTCTTCCTGTTACAGCACTTATTCTATAGAGGATTCCAGGTGACATAACACACCATCTGGAAGCATTACTCAGCATCTGGGAAACTCGACTTTAATGCTACATAAAGCAGACTCTGAAAAAAGACGAGTAAATATTTAACAATTGCAGCAATGATACAAATAAAGGCTGAGACACTGGAGTGGGAAAGGTAAAACGTATTTCTAACACCCTGCATGACATGGGGATTGAGTTTAATTTAGATTTAATCTCTGAACAGATGAAGAAGAGAGCATGTGATAAATATGTTTGGACAATACTCCAATAGGCTCTTCCTGTTTTGGAGATTTACCAGTGGTTTATGTCTCGTGTTAAACCCTGTGTAATGTCTTGACACAGGTATATCTATCCCCTGAAGAGAGCCCTCATTGATCCTCATCTCTTGATCTGGACAGTTAGTATGTAGTATGTATGTATGAGTTGCTTGTATAAGGACTGTAACACAATGCTGGGGTTCCTCACAGCCAGTGTTTTACTATACTAGATTATAAAATGTTTGAGAATCATCAGAGAAACATATTGGACGTAGAAAGTAATAATAAGAGGAAGTATGATTTTCCACCTGTTGAGAAGTGATATAGCTACTTTACCTCCCTGTCTCTCATGTATCACTAAACATTTCTACTATATGCAGCTTCTTTCCTTTTCATCCTTTCTCCCTCTTCTTGTACATTTCTCATTCCCCTTGCTGTCATCCTTTCCTTCCCTGCAGAGTTGATGGTTTCTATCAGTCAGACTGTTTAAGGACTCATTTCATCTGGAGGCTGCTCCATCATCCTGATGGAGGGGAGAGCAGGACCTTCTATTTATTTCAGATGCTTATTTAAAAACCACACTCTTTATCACAGTACTTGAAAGGCCAATAACACAATTCAGCAGCTATATTAAATAAGCTAAGTTGGTGCATTGTTCATTTAAATGTTGAATTCATAGTGGTTTCATAACCACTGAGTCACATGCAGAACACACACGGTGAAAATGAACAAATAAATTCACCCAACAGAGCCATCAGTGCTGGTGAAATTACGCTATATATAAAGTGAGAGAAGAAAGAAGTTTAGAAAAGTTATTATAATACCAATATCAATTTAATTTTGCAGCTTTGGAGCTGTAATGTTGGATGTTGGAGGCTCTGACATAGTGATGGTAGTGATGGATGTGTCTGTAGTGAAACAGTAAGAATACAGTAATGCACAATAAGCTATGTTGAGCCACATGATGAAGAGCCTGGAGTGATGCCGCCCCCCCAGCTCATGTGCTTCCCACAGACATATAGACTGTTTAGCTGTTTACCTATCTTATCTCCAATAAACCAGATAACATACTTGGCCCATGTCACTGTGCAAAGCATCCTGTGTCCTGCTTCAGTTGGTGGTATACTTTGATGTTTGGTTGTGGTGCATATTAGCTGCTCTCTTTGCCTCTGGTGCTGAAATTCACACAGTGCTGGATACTTTTCATCTGGTTTATTTTTGCCAACGCACTGGATCAAAGGGCATCACGAAACCCGACAAATCAGCCTGATTCATTCTGTGATTAGTTTAGTTCAGAGAGCTCGACCCCTTATTTTGCATTTTCAACACGTGACTATGAAGCTAGCGCTACCATGTTGTAATGACATTGTGTGAGTTGGGTTATCCATCAAGGAAAGTACCTTTGGGAGCAACATCACTTTCTCACAACCCTGAGAGGAAGGAAATTTGCCCACAGAAATTGCATCGCCTCATTATAACAATTCTGAGCTTCATGCGCTGAGCCCATTTCCTGACACAACGCTGACAGCAGCTTGACATCCAGTGGGCACCGGTAGTTTACCTGCATGCTCCAAGATTTACAGAACAGAACGCCCTCAAGGAGCGTGAATCTCTGAGTAGCAGGAGAATCTGGTGTGTGCTGCCACTCTCAGTGCTAGCAGTGCAGCATGGGAATATCACTCACTGAGAAATATCTAAACATCTATAACATGCATGATTGTAGCTGTAAATGAGTCAGTGTTTGGGAACATTTACATTGTGCTGATTCATCTGCTTCATCATTAACATTTGAATACATTTAAAATAAACAAAAAGTAATTGGTCAGCCACGGTTTTGTTTTGTGTTACGCATCCACAAAAGCCTTTTGTTTTTAATCACATTCATTTCTCTTACTACATAACTCTGCCAGAAGCACTGATCACTTTGCCAGATTCTCTGCTCTCGCCATTGAAGCAACTTTCCAGCCGTACATATTCCCTTGTTTTTGACTCTGATGGCTTTGGCTCTGCCTTTTCCCTGACTTGCCTCAGCCTGAACCTGACCGCCTGTACTGTAACTCAGATTCTGTCTCTGTCTGGATCCTCTGAATTCTGCCTGTGGCCCTGATGTTCTTTCTGTCTTTCTGATTCAGACCACTCACCTGTTTGCATGCTGGGTTGCAGATACTGTAGCTGCACTGTTGCTCTCTGCTTTCACTCCCTCTCTGTGACTCTTGGACTAGCATTTGGAGTTTCTGGCCCTACTGGTGCTGGTCATAGAAGGGTCTTGCGGCCCGACTACTGTGTGTTCCAGACAGAAGGCTGTCCTCTTGCACTCATCTGCACCTTGCTGGTTGTTCCATCTTCTCTGCTGTTCCCGTGGCACAAAGTCTGGTCCCTGTCTACTGTATTCAGTACGATGTGTTGTTGCCTTTTTTTCAAGAAACGCCTGAAACTCTCCTGCTCGCCCGATTGCATCCTCTTAAGCAGTGATAATGTGCATCTCCACAGAGCTCCCAGTCATGCTTTTGCAACCATACCTAAACACAGCACAAGATTTGATTCATTTCTCTCCACAGACTGAGCGATATACCTGTTGCTCTGGCTCACACAACCTTTAGACGAACATGAACTAGGTGCTAGATGTGGAGTGGTGCTGGTTTAGAGTTGATATAGTTGGTTTGCAAACCTCTGAAGAACCAGTTTGCGATTGTGAGGCACATCATCACATCACTGTGCTTTGTGTGTCTGCATACATCTCACTAAGTGCTACATTCGCTTTGTAGCCGCTGGTCCTACCAGCTTGAGCAGTGCCTCATCTGCTTGTTGTTGTTGTGATTGTCAGTCTCATGTTCTCCTCCAGCCCTCATGTGTCCTTTGTTCCTCCCTCACCTTAACCACTCCCCTCTCTCCACTTTCACTCCCTCATTATTTCCAGGTGTGCCTCGTTATCAATCAGTCTCCTCTCCATTTAAGCTTCTGCACGTTTTCCTTTCCTTTGTCAGTTCATACTCAACTCTTCATGCCGCCAGTCACTACGCTCCTCTCAGTAAGTTTTTGGGTTCAGTTTGTATTTTCTTCCTTCTGTCTTTCACCCTCTCTTGGTCTTCCTGCTCTCTACGTCTCTCTGCTTCCGTTCAAACCTCTCAGTCTGCCTTTCCGTTCAGTCTCTCATTTCTTCTCTTTGTCTCTCTGTGTATACTCCCCCTGTCATTTGTTATTTCCAGTATAGCCGTGTAGCCTCTTTCTAAGAGTGATTATTAGTTATATCCTGTTTTTCATGTTAATTTATAATAAACATCCTTTGTTTGAACCCTCTCTTGTCTCTGGTCTGCGTTTGGGTCCTCCATTTCAAGCGTGTTAATGACAGTGATCTCTGTTAACTGTTGTTCTTTTCTCTCTCCTCTGTCCACTAACCCCAACCGGTCGAGGCAGATGGCCGCCCACCCTGAGTCTGGTTCCCCTCCACTGTCACCTAATGCTGCTCAAGTGGGACTGTTGGATTTTCTACATAGTTCTGTTTATATATACACTTCTATTTTACAAGGTCCTACACCTGCTATGTAAAGTGCCCTGAAATGACTTTTGTTATGATTTGGTGCTATACAAACAAAGATTAACTGAAATGAATCCTTCAAACCTGCACTGGCATAACTGCTTGTTGCTATCACTACAGCTAGTTGTCTTGTTAACACTGAATGTATGAGGTTAATATAAGCCTTTGTTAAATTTAGCCGTTAGATATTTATATAGCGTCAACTGAACTGGTCTTAATCATATCAGTCTAATAATGATGCACAGATTTCTATCTTTACAGCAAAGCTTTAGTTTATAATCCTGTCCCTGCAGCTTACAGTGGAAGCAGGTCTTGGTTCAGGACCAGTGTAGAGCTGGCAGCCACTCTGGAACCAGTTTTCCTGGCTGAGAGATGGATTACTGGGGGTTGTTTCACAAGAAACTGGTTCATAGATAAGTGTTCAGTCCTCGACCTGAGCAGATGTATGTGTTGCATTTAATTCTCCTGAGAGAATTTAGATGAAATTTAATGTGATCTCTATAATAATATGTTACAGCAAATTCAGGATTTTATTGTCTTAACAATTACACACCAACTCACTGTAGTTTTGGTTATTCAAACATCATTCAAGTTTTGAACACAGTATGGAAAAACAGGATGTCTGCTAATGTGCTTTAACCTTAGCCAGAACAGAAATATACAGTACACACAGGCTGCTGAGACACTTCATACGTGACACTCTTTTTCAATTACTCTCATCACCTAGAGCAAACACACACACACACACACACACACACACAAACACAGTGCCGGCCAAGCGTAGCCAGGCTGAGGCAGAGGGAGATTATGATGGCAAATTGTATCTCAGTCTTTTCTGTAAACCCCTGAAGCAGAGCTGGAATGAAAACAGAATAGAAAATAGAGACAGAAAACAAGGTGGGCTGGAGGGAAAGGACAAAAAAAACAATAGCAATTAAATAGCCATCCATATATCTGTGCCTGATGGCACATCTGAGAGAGAATAATAAAACCTGTGTGTGTGTATGTGTGTGTAGTTGAGATATTAGAGGGGAGTTGGAGCTCAGGCAGACGATCACCAGTGACCTGTGAGCTGTGATGATGAACTCCTCCGAATAAAAACAAGATGAGGAAAGCAGAGAGTGACGGAGAGAGAGAGAAGGCAGAGAGGTGCTGATATGTGCGCAGCGATAAAGTAATGTGAGATCTCTGCCTTCCACACGTAATTATTTTTTTCAGTGAGCAAGAGCACAAACAGCAGCTGTCATTGACTATTGGTATATTATATTAGCATCTCATTGTTTCTATTGGAATCATTTAATTTATTGATTATAAATCAATCTCTTCATCTCATCTTCAAAGGATCCACTCAAACAGTTGAAGTTTGACCGCTCTGAGAAATGGGCATGGGCATGTCCACCTGCTCCTTCAGTTCACGACTGAGCTGCAGTGCAAATCACAAAAGAGCTGAGTGAAGGTATAGATCACTGGGGCTCATTCCTCTGAAAGAGCTGAGCCAATCACAGGGGAACGCTGCAGCCTGACACATTCATGATGAATCAGCTTCTTCAGAAAATCATCCTGATGTCTGAATGTTACAGCAGCATCAGGCGAGCACACAGCACCACAGACCTGCAACGTTATTCAGGGCGCTGTCTGCTAATCTGATGTCTCTTAATCGGAATGTGTGGTTGACTGCTTTGACAAATATTCTGCAAACCCACTAGACATCTATATATACTTAAAGAAGAAAATGTGGGGAAAAAACTAGAATTGATTCAGTCTTTAGCATCACTGTGATTGGATGTCGACAGATATAATGGTGAAGTATTAGTTTAATGTCTGCAATATATTCACAGCAGACACAAACACAACATGTGTCTCATGGGGACGGATGGAAGTCAGAAACAAGAGTGTTGAGAAAACTGTGTATGACTTCTGATCTGTGCATACAGACATCCTTTAAAGAGGCATGGTGGTTGGTACAGTGTGGACAAAGAAGTGTGTGGACCATGACGCACTGCGGTGACCTCCTATTTGGCAGACATAAAGGCAGACACAAGCAAGACAGGAGGACAGGGGGGGCAGACTTGATATGAGATAGCACAGAATGCTCATTGGCCCATAATGGGACAGACTGAATTGGGGGACTCCTCCCCTGAGCCACAGGCAGGACGCAACTGTGGAGCGGGTAAATTAATGTCAAGTGACAGACTCCTTTATGTGGGAACTGTGTCATCACACAGTTCTCTCTCACACACAGGCCTAAATATACAGGAAGCTGAAGCTTCACAGAGAAACTGTTGAACATGTCCTGAACAATTATGCACAATTTGCCCAAAGGAGAAAACCCACTTGTTTTAATAATTACAGTGGCTTCATTTGAACGACTCTGAAGATGAAATATAAAGAACATTATGTTATAGGGACAAATCACAACAAACATCATCTCTAACCACTTCACAATGTGGACGACCTCACAAAAAACACATCCCACTTGAGCTGCTGCGAGCTCCTTTAAAGAATGAAACCTCGGGATGTCCTGACCGGTGTGCATTATGTTGTTCATCATCAGAGCTTCCAATTTTATTGTCAGAGTATTTGTTTTTGTTATTTTATTGTTCTACATTTGATCAGCAACTAATACTTTTTTGTGTTACAAGCCCAGAAGTAGAAGTGTTCTGCATTGTGGTCGTGACTTATCGGTTAATAGTTGCAGTTCACATATTTGTGAAAATGTCATTCTAAATGTATTATCATCAACTTAAATTATATTATTTATTTTGCCCTCCTTTCAAACAGTAGCACCTGGTCATACTAGGTAGGTGCAAATAGCCTGTATATGTAGTATTGGTTGAAAAAGGTATTTTGGGTGTTCAGGGTCGCCACAGCAGATCACAACACATGTTAAGTCTTTTCTGACACAAACCTCCTCACTGGACTAGGGCATTTGCCAACTGCTATTACAACTATGCCACAATCCAGATTTAATGTTTGTCAAAAACATGGAATTCTTTTTTACTTTCTATAAGTTTTCATTTGCCTTGATTAGTACCTAAATCATAGTTGTTTGTTAGAGCTGACCCCACTCCACCAAACATCGTGAGTACAGCACCACTCGCTCTACTGTAAGTCTGTTAGGCAGTTGTCTGAATTTATTGAAACAGTATTTCTCAGGACATGCTGAGAAATATGTAATATATCTAATTCTCTTTCAGATATGTGAACGTCAGGTATATTAGATTGACACTAATAGAAAAGTGGGTGCCATTATGTTCTCTATCAGTGTTAATAGCTATCCTTCTGTGTCAGGTAACAGATCAGGCCAACTGATTAACACACATGAGATAGCATAATGTGAAGCTACCACGCCTTCTCGGTATGCTCGACATCTGCTCACCCATGTCAGATCCATCTCTCCAAACTAAAGACATCACCAAGACCCACCCAGAGATTAGTCCTACTTGTGATGCAACTCAAGCTGCAGAGGCATGTTTAATCCATATGTTCTGGTTCTCACTGAGGCATTGGGGAATTCTGGAGGGACATTTTTTATGCCCTGTCCACAGTACTTGCAGTTAAACTCCCCCTAGAACCTCTAGTCTCCAGTGCCTGTAGGACGTCATAGGATCATCACTGTCAATGCTGTGTTTGCATGGTGCCTGATATGGTTCTGGGCAACAATTAAAATATTTATCGTGATTAATTGCAGGTTTTTTTGTTCTGTTATTGGCCACATGTAAAAAACAAAAAGTTGTTTTATTATTTTTATGATATGATTAAATCTCTTCCCTTTACATAAGCGCGCTCCTCTGTCCTGCCAGGACACTTTGTAGGGGGTGGGAGGGATTGTCCAGGATTGAGACGAGTTTGGATATCATATCATCCTCCTTTCAGCTAAAACGCGTAGAGGTTCCAGCTCCTGAACCACTGAACCAGCCCTCCATGTCCACTCTGTTAGTGTCAGCTACATTCAGGCTGCTGCCCCAGCAAACCACAGCAAAGAAAATGACACTGGACACCACAGACTCATAAAACACCCACAGCATGATGCTGCAGACATTAAATGACCTGAGCTTCCTCAGAAAATACAAGGTAGAGCATTAAAACTCAGCACAGTCAGTGGGTTTGAACCTAGGACCTTTTTGCTGTGGTGCACCAATGCAAACAATTATGTCATCTTATCTTGCTCATAGACTATGTCTGAGAAAAAGTTGTGTGTTAATAATTAATGGTTTGCATGTAAATGCAAACATGCACATCAGCAATACACACAGTACACACAATCAGGTCCATGGTGGCACTTTAAGGCAGGACAGATGTCTTTTTGTCATTTCCTTTGAAACTCAGGTAGTTCAGATTAAACGGTGAATAAACCCATTCTAATGTTTTAAATGCATAATATGATGATATATGAAAAATATAACTAATGCAGTTACCGAAATATGATTCAAAGTAGGGAATAACAGTACTGCAGAGGAACCAATCAATCAAAGCCACAAAACAGCAGCAGTCTGTGATTTAGTCCTAAGTGTCTAAAGCTGAGGCGCAGGTAGGGTGCAGCCTCATAGCTCAAAGCAGCTTCACTCTGTTTGGTTTTGGAGCCTCTTTGACTCTCTGACTGCTTCCTAGCTAACATCCAATAGAGAGAATCCTGCATTGTTGTGCCTCAAGCATGTCATAAATGTATTTGTGCCTGAGGTTGAGAAGTGATTTTTATAAACCAGTAGCACTTTAAAATCTCTTCTAACGTAATAGAAGTTACTGTAAAAACAACAGGGTTCATGGTTCTCGCAGACTTCTTCCTGACTATGCTGCACAATATAAGAAGAGAATATATTTCACTAAAGCAGATCCAGACGTAAGAACTATCTGTGTTTGTTTAACATTTTAAAATTCTGCTATAGGCTACCTGAGCTCAGCTATATTATCTGAATAAGCTGCAAGTGTTTACTGAAGACAGAATATGAACTATTTCTATTTTGAGTTACAAATATTTGTGTGACTTAGAACCTTTTACATTCCAATCAGAAAAGGTTTTTGCTTAGGGGATGTAGTCTCCATTATAGTTATTAAAAAATGGTCAGACAGCAAAGGGTTTGGGGAAACACTAGATGATGGAGGGTGTGATTAAAACTGTGAGTGGGTTCATTTATATTTTAAGTAAATCTAATGGACTCTAACAAATGAGTTAAATGCAGTTTTGAGTTATTATCTACATGAATGTTAAAGTCACCCGCCATAATCACTTTTCCTGTACTAAGAACTAAATCAGAAAGAAAGTCTGAGAATTCAGATTAAAAAAACAAACAAATAAACTGAGTTTATTATGTGTTTAATGATTGTTATTTTTCCTTGGTTCGATTGCTTACCTGCATCTCAATGCACTCCCCTAATCAATAATTAAAAACACCAGTGAACAATTGAGTGAGATCGTGGACCAATGAGGTAGCTGCCCCGTCATAGAAAATAGGTTCCATGTGAATGTGAGAGTGTAATATGGAGACGCGAGAGTGTGAAAGGAGAGCTGTGCAGTGAGAAACGTGAGGAGTACTCCTGGAAAGGAGCCACTAGAGAGGGACAGAACAGACAGCTGAATTTGCCTTGCTATTATACGACTTTATATGTGTGACTAATACAGTACATCTTAGGTGGAAGCATTTCAGCTTATAATGCCACTGACAGCAGTGTGGCATCAGCTAAGCGTCTCCACCGCACCAACAAAACATGTAAAGTGCAGAAAGTCAACCTTAAGCTGTCCAGTGGACGGGAAAGTTTCCGTGGAAACAATGGGGATGGAAAAACGCCTTCTGTGACTTTCCCCTTTGCTTGTGTTACAATAACTCCAGTGACTACAGGTTGCCCAACACTGTACTTAAGAGTCATTATAAGCTGCCTGCACAGACAATTTATGGATTTGTTTCTTATCAGTGTGATGTGCTCCAGGATCAGTGGGGATGGGATAATCAAGTGATTAAATCTCAGATGACTGGGATGAAACAGCTGACTCCTGAAATCTTGATGGAAAGACTGAAGACAATCTTTATAATGTCGGAAGCCTAATGCCTTGTGGCGAGTGTGTGTGTGTGTGTGTGTGTGTGTAAGCGTGTAAGCAAGCCAATGCAGAGCTTGGCCTGGACACTTTCCCCCGAGGGAGCTAGCCTGCATCACTGCTGGCATTAAGCATCACAAGATTTCCATAATGCAGGGAGGAATTGAGACCAGGTAGACGAGAGCCAATAAATCACCCTGTAAGAAGTGAGGAGATACAGGTTGAGTCAGAGACAGACAAAGGGAGATGGTGGTAGAAAGCGTAGGAGGACTGCAGAAAAGAGAGTGAGATAAACAGGAAAGAGAGGAAATTGAAAGTGGGGAGGAGCAAGAGGCAGCCACAGCGACAGGGGGGTGGGGGAGAGAATAATGTGAAAGGCTACTGCGTGGCAGCCAGAAATAGCTTGCCATCAATTAAGATAAGCATAGCAAGCACTCCCTAAGACAGATGAATGCTCCTCCCGAGTCTCAGTGTAGCTGAGGCCTGGGAAGCTCCTGTCACACTGTTCCCCTTTACATCTCTCTAAACAAAATGCCATAAATATGGGATTAAACACATTGCTCATAGGCCCCATGCACAGTTTGCAAAATCAAAGTGTCCTTCAATAGGAAGAATCCCCACACAGAGCCTGAAGTGCAGTATTTATCTTGTTAGGGCACAATGGAGAAAATATAACAGGTAGTTACAAAAGTGCCCATTCCGCAAGCAAAGCGTCTCTGGAGTCCATGTGAGGGTTAGCAGATCTCATCATTTACTGAATGCACAGTAATCAGTAATGCATGCAACAAGCACTTATCTCAGTGCTCTAGAACAAAAGACTAATTTCACTGAAGCCGTCTTCTAAAATGATTTGGATTTTGCCATTTAAGCAACTGCACAGCCACTGTCCTGTGGGACTGAACCTCGCATTCACACAGCAACATGCTGATGTGTGCTGTGTATGGATTAATACTACTAAATGTCCTGTGCAAAAGTATACCGTGGGGTGCCAAAGTTTAGGCCACCTTGTCAATCTTCATGATTTTCCTGTATAAGACGTTGGTTGTTAAGATAAAAAACATCAATTAAATATATCATATAGAAGACACACACAGTGATATTTGAGAGGTGAAATGAAGTTTATAGGATTTACAGAAAGTGTGCAATAATTGTTTAAACAAAATGAGGCAGGCGCATAAGTTTGGGCACCACAAAAAGGAATGAACTCAATATTTAGTAGATCCTCCTTTTGCAGAAATGACAGCCTCTAAACCAGGGGTCTCAGACTCGCGGCCCGCGGGCCAACTGCGGCCCCCAGGACGGTAATTTGCGGCCCCCGTCTTAATATGAAAGATTAATGTTAGTGCGGCCCGCAAGATTGATATGAATGACACTTGTTGTGTG
>JAUMTR010000017.1:23051828-23067065 GCA_032270685.1 Microctenopoma stevenorrisi | reverse complement strand
TGTACAGCACTTTGGTCCTCTGACGGTTGTTTTTAAAGTGCTTTATAAATAAAGTTGGATTGGATTGGATTGGATTGTATGCAGGACTATAAATGTGCCGGAGCACTCTGCACAGCTGTTGGCCTTTCTTTGCAAGGAAATAAACGTATAAAAGAAAGATCGGGTGATGGGTTTCATTTAATCTCTCACCCTAATTATTTATGTTTAGTTTTTTCCACCACAGTAGCTCAGTGGGTTAGGCATCAGACTGGGATGCAGAAGGTAGCAGGTTTATACCCTGTCTCACTCCTAATCCATCCCCCATCAGGTGTGTCTTATTAACTTGCACACAGTGACGGTGCTAACATGCAGATGATCAGCAGACTAATGGATTGGAATGGTATTGGACAAATTACTGTAAGACGCTGATATATTCTCGTCCTACACAACAGATCTCTGAAGAAAACTTTCCATTGTATCCTGGATAATCAGCAGACGCGTCTCTTTATGAGCAGGTTTACTGTGAATTGTTAGCAAATAAACAATTCCTTTTTCAATCACAGTCAAAGCTTGAGTGGTCAAAATTCCATGATGGTCAATCTTTCACTACATATGTGTCAGTGTTGACATGAGTGCCTGCTGAGCAGATTTCCCATGATGTTCAGTCTGAGGAACTGCCAGGATAGGTGATTTTAGGGCTGCCAGAATCACACACACACACACTCAGAAATCACCTGAGGCTAGGCTAGAGTGAGCGTATCTGAAGGAAACCGCATTACTGTGGTTCAAATACTGTCATGTAGCTGTCAAATAACAATCTGACACATGATGACATGGATCTCATGTGGTTGGCTACTAGAAATAAATAGCCATTAAGGCTGGAAAAGGAAACTTCAGGCCTGGGGGACCTGTGGGGAAAGTCAATTTCAACAGATCTGAACCTCCACACTGGTAAAGAGCAGTGGCGAGTTTTTGGCAGGGTGTAAGCTGTCCCTCATGGCACACAGTGTCATAATAACAATTTTAAAAAGAGGATTGCATGTCACACTGCACGAAAAGGCTTAAATGCTACCTGGTCTGTATAGCTGTACAGCATTAATCTAGCTTGTCAGGTGGTATGATAATGAAAACTCATGCTCAGTTGTGCTTTGAAGAAAATCTGAAAACTAGAGATGCCCCAAGCTGATTGACAGTTGCAGAAATGAGGCCAATCAATCTGATTCTTCTTACTCTTACACAGCTGCTGATTCTATCATGTTCTACTCCTCTTCTGTGCTACACTCAACAGGATGGGTAAAGATTCATAGACAGAAAGTGTTGTCATTTATTTAGCTAATTTTCAGGTTGGTATTTTTATTGTGACGGTCGAGTGTTTTCCGTGTGCGTTGTTTGTTTTTCCTTGCAGGTGGGCGGAGTCTGGTTTGGCTGTTCAGGTGCACCTGGGCCCTGTGCACCTGACCAGCGATAAAAGGATGCTGAAACCTGCTGTCTCACTCTCTCTCTTCCTGATCCGACGCCGTGTGCGGTGGCTGTGAGCCTGCCACGCACACACGGGTTTTTGTTTGTTAGTTTGTCTTGAGTTATGGTTTGCATTTTTGGTTGTTTCGTTATGTAATTAAAACATTTATTTTACCGTTAACCCACGCCTCTCCTCTGTTTTGTTGCGGCTTGAGCCGGTCGTAACATTATTTACAGGGTCTGCTAGAAGATGGTTACATACAGTAAAGCAATACCCACTTTGTGCTCTCCATCTCTACAGGCTTTAATTTTTACCCTCTCTAAGATGCAATACATCCAGTTTTTCTAAAGAGCGCCTTCCTGAAAAACTGCAGCGAGTTTGGAGCTACACAGTCCTGAGCATGATCCAGTAACCAAAATCAAGCCGTTTCCAGTCTGTTTCATCTGCTACAAAGCGGTTGTGGATAAATGCACAGGTGGGCCTAAACTATGGCCTAGGAGCCCCATGTTTGCAGGGGCAAGGGATCTTAATCGGTTAAATCTACTTCTAATATAATACCTCCCTTCAAACCTTGTGACCAATAATACCCTTAGCAAAACAAATTGGTCTCTGTTTTTGCTGTAAGACAACTAGATATTTTCCACTAAATGCTTCACAGTGACAAATGCTTTATTAATTTCAGTTACTGTGTATTTATATTTGTTTGTCACAGTCATTAACTGGTGTCTGAAAGACTACCTGAAGCAGTGGGCAGAGTGCGGCAGAGCATAGCAGAGTGTAGCCGAGCAGGAGCAGAGTGGACTGATCATCATGTAAGCGCTAGAAATAACCACCGGTATAACTATCCAGAAACTGATCAATAATCAGGAAGGTCAAGATCAGGAAAAGTTGACAACATTAGCTTTATTTTTTATTACCAGCAGTTACAACACAGTATGGAAGAAGACATGCATCATTTCTTTAATGCTGGGTGTCTAAGTGTGTGTGGTCTTATTAACAGACACCTACTTGTCTGGATTAACGCACACATAGTAGATGTCCATTAACAGAACGCTCTTTACTTTACTTGGCAGATGCTTTTATCCAAAGCGACTTACAGAGAGCTAGCGCTGGGTGTCTGGCTCAGGGAAACACCTGGAGATGGACTAGGAATCAGACAGGGTTTCGAACCTGCAGCCTTCTGCATCCCAGTCTGATGCTTAATCCATTGAGCTACCAGGCCGCTCTCTCCGTCTTCCACCTGTTGTTCATTGTATATTTGTTTTTGCTGTTTTTCCTGTTAGAGGATTTGATGTGTGAAAAGAGAAAAAGATGTGAACAAAAATGTGAAACACTGAGTAAAAATAATTATCTCTGGTAAACAGACACTCAATAAACCTGTAAATTAATGGCACTGTAGCCACTGTTCTCACTTGTTGTCATGACTGTTCCAAATGAAGAAAATGGTGAAGACATTGAATCTGGCTTAGAATTACATCTAAAAAACCTTATTTTTAAATAATCCTCCCACTGTGTCATTATTGTCTGGAATGTATTAAGAATTAATTCCACTGCATAACATGCATGCAACAGCTTTTATTTTTGTCTTTAGCATTTGAGGTCTCACATCCAAATTGCTTTGACTTGATAAGAACCCAGGCGTTAGTCAATTGTGATTAAGTCCAGCCTGTGGGAGGTTGTCTCTGCCAGCAATCACAAGAAAGCAAGAAATGAATGTGAGCCGTGTAAGGAATTTTCCCTGTGGCACCATTACACAGGAAAACTGGAATCCATCTGACATGCTCTGTGTGTGCGTGAGCTGAAAAGAGGAATAGGAATATCAATATGTGCACTAAAAATCATGCAGAGCTTAAAATCCAGCCTAGTTGTGGAAAATAAAACAGACCTGCATGGATTTATCATCACATTCACATGACCTTATCAGATGCATGATGAAAAAAATCTAAAGCAACACAACAGAACCAGAGACATATACACACACACACACACACACATTTCTACATGGGCAAAACTCAGCATTAAAAAAAGGCTCTTTATTAGTAATTTTGTAATTAAATTTTTTTCTTATCTTCAGATCCAAGCGTAAGTGACTGTGACTGATCTGTGGACATGATATTTGTAACATGATATGTCCACAGATTTCTTGGTCTGCAGGCCAGCATTTAAAGGGGGCTGTAGGTACACAGGGTATAGCCCATATCTATGACTAGATGCACGACTGTTGTGTTGTGGAGAATAACCAATTGGACATAGTGGTAGTAGACAAAAAATTATGGGAAGCTGGTGGTCTGAGGATGTCAAAGGAGAAAATTCACGAGTTTCACAAAAGAAACAGGAAGAGAAATCATGGCATACGTTATCAATGGACTGTGTCCCTACTGATATGGACTTTACATATTAGTGTTTTAAGGTGAGACCTGTTTCCATTAAAATGCCATAAGTCTCTGTAAAATATCTCTTTGAGTTTGAGGGCAATCAAAAGCTTCTATTAGCCTGTCCTTTGGAAAAAGAGATCCAATTAACAGTACCTTTAAAATTTTCAAATTACAATTCAGATTAAAAGATTCTTCATTTTCAGCTTGGCTGCCCCAGCAGCTCTGCCATTATCATCAATTAGAGGCTTAACTCAATAACACGAATACAGCCCTGTTCTCCATGAGTGGCCTCAGTGTGTAGTGTTAAACAGCATGACCCACGAGCTACTGAGCAGCTCAGGTCCGGAAAGGTCAGTGTGAAATGTAGAAAATACGATATACTACATGGAGGACAATTTTAAAATGTTGCCATCGTGATTAAAAGATTCAACAAAACTTTTTTAATCCCAGAGAGAACACCAGGTCTCTGTTAAAACAGACAGAAATAACCATAACCAGAAAGGATTAACACAAATACTAAAACTCAATTTACAGAACTCGAAAAGGTAATAAAAAGTAATGAAAACGAAGTAGTTATTCAGTAGCTCGGAAGCTGCATGTGGCTCTTTCATCTGCTGCAGCTCACAGTAGTTTTAAAAAAAAAATAATGTATTGATGGCAATTTTGTTTTTTTATATTTTCTAACTATATAGTTTTTATTTTTGACATTAAATAGATCTTACAGCATCAAAATGAAAATGCCACTTAAAAAGCAAACACGGAGGACGGACATCTGTGAGGCTGTGTTGAACTGAACTGACACCATCCAGTTGGGGTAGGTATGGTGTGGAGAGTAAAACAATATAAATAATATGTTTAATATATTATACACACTTCATAACATAATGATCTTTTTCCTTTTCTTTTTGTAAATGCACCGCTGCAGGGTGGACCACCCACAATAGCAGATGGTTGATGCCATCATCCACTCCAAGTTGGTGCTGGTAGGCAAACTGCAGGGCATCAAGTGAAGGGTTGACCAGAAGGGGAGGAGCTGAGTCTGAAGTTAAAGAACTGCAGACATATGGAGCTGAACAATTAATGGGAGTAAGATTTAAGAGTATACAGAGTGACATTGGGGCATATTCATCTTTAATCACATTAAATGATTTATACCATGCACATATAATCTTATTAACATCAACATGTTAAACTTTATTTGTATAGCACCAAATTAGTGCGTTATCTCTTTAGTATCCCGTTTTTACTGCCAAGGTCGGATGTTGGTAAGCTTGAGTGTTGCACCTCCAGCCTTTCCAATGATGAAACAGCAGTGGGTATGGTTGTTGTGATTAGGTTATGAAGTGACTCGCATCACAGAAATGATGCAGCTGGGCCGATGTCACTTCATCTCGCGACCTCATAGTCGCATAGCAGGTGTGTCAGGCTGCCTTGGATGATGTCATCCCACTGAGCCTCTAGCCTACGTAGTTCTTGGGGCTTTCTTGACAGCTGGTTCCACCACCCCCAGAGGGTTGTAGATTGAGCTCAATGTAGAAAGAGTCTGGTAGGTAGTCTGTCTGGGATAATGATTTTGAACTTGATCTGACTGGACAAAACAGTGGACTCCCTGAGCTCACAACTGGAAGATGATTTTGGTCCAGGTCCAGTTCTAACACCCTCTTAGCCTTCTAAACATCTGGTACGGTGATCAGCACTGCATGACTATTGCTAATCCACTATATCAGCTTGAAGCCTCTCTTGGTGCTGGCCCATCTCTGGTCTTCAAATGAAGAATGGTAGGGTGAGTCCTTGAGCACATTTCACAGCTAGCTTCTACCCAGATTCTAAGCGTATATGCCCTAGTTTTAAACATCTGAAATATAGTCCATTTTTAATATTTTAAAGCCTTGCTTCCACATGCCGGTCTGGTAGCTCAGTGCTTAAGGCAGAGGGCTGGGATGCAGGAATAGCGAGATCGATTCCTAGCTGAGTCATCCAGCCCATCCCCATACCAGGTGTGTCCCTGAGCGAGACACCCAGCACTAGCTCCCCGAGCGCCGTCTGTGGCTGCTTACTGCTCCCCCCAAGGGGAATGGGTCAAATGCAGAGAATACATTTCATTGTAACATGTAAAAATGTATCAATGACCAATAAAGTGGATTCTTCACATCCTGAAGAAGTGCAGTCTCTGTTGAGCCATTTTCACTGTAGACTCACACCCAGGAACTTATGGCTGTCCACTCCATCATTGTCCCTTTGATGTGGAGTGGCTGCAGTGAGAGGTCCTGTCCCCTATAGTCAATTATAAGTTATTATGGTTTTAATTACGATTGGTATGTGTCTTCGGCATCTCCATAGATGGTGACCTGATGGACCAGTTCCCTGTATGATGACTCATCACCTCCTCTGATCCAAGAATGGAGTTTTGAACTTGTGCAGCAGCCCAGTGGGGGTCCCCATGGTGAGCTCAGCTGTCTTTTACATCCTCACCATCTGAGGTCTGTCTTCTGTTCAGCAGCCTGATCGCGTTTCAAGCAGAGCTGTAGTTCAGGAATAGAATTTGTGCATATGACATTTGTGTGTCTAGATGTTGCAGGATGTGATGATGTGCCAAAGACATCGTCTGTTGATCTCACCGAGCAGTATGCAAACTGAGGGTCTATGTACTTTATCTAGACTGGTACCATGGACCAGCTTCTCTAGAGACTTCATAATGTGAGTGTCATAGTTCTGAAGTCATTCATTATGTTGGCATTTGCTCTTTTTTCTGTACTGGCAGTATAATTGATGATTTGAGGATGCAGGGAACTGTATCCTATGAGAGAGGGAGGTGTTGAAGATGTCTGTGTACACCTCTGCCAGCTGTACTGCACAGGTCCTTAGGATTCTAGATGATACACTGTCTGTTCTCACAGCCTTGCATAGTTTTAGCTGCCTTAAAGCTCTGAGGAGTTTGTGTCACATGCTCTCATCTAGACTACAGGGAGTACTTAGGTGGATAACATTTTGCTGGTCGATTCTGGCATAAACGCTGTTAAGGTTGTCTGATTGGTGAATGATTGTATTTCCTGGTAATGTTTTTCATGTAGCAACTGTCTCTCTGTGTTTTTTTTTTTTGTTGGCAGTTCTGGAGGCTTTTTGGAGTTCATTTTGAGACAGCTTGAGTCTTGAGTTTTTTCTCATGCTTGAGTCTAATTATTCAAAATGTTACAAATACAAAGACGGCAGACGTGGTAAAAAGTCATTAGGTTACATTGTTCTATGTAAATTGAGTTTTCATAACGTGTTTAATCAGTGCCCTAAGGTTATCAGGTTGTCACGCATGCTTCCAGTTTTAATGTTTGGTTTCTTTTATTTAATTTGTTCTCCACTGCAGACAAAGTTCTTCTCCATGTTCTCTGGAGCATAGGTCAAGGATGGATTTGTTTGCAAATCCAATAATGCCCTGCACTACTTACCTATCTGTTATGTTGAGTAATCTCTAAATCAATTTCAGCTAACCTGTCCAATGGATCAATTTGTTCTTATCCCAGAATATGCTCACATTTGCAGCAGGACTAACCAGGACACAACAATAGTTTAGGTAAATGGGATATTTTAGGATTCAGCTCAGCTATAGATAAGAAATCTATAATCACACATAGATCTTATCAAATTAATTAAATACATGGGCTCCCTCTCTGTCCCCCAGTTACATACAGCCAGACATCTCATGACCATTAAGTCCTTAACTCCATTACTAACCAATTAAATCAATATTTCACACAATTGTATTTTTTCTATGGTGTTCAGTGGTGATGACTTGTATTTTATATAAAAAAAAAACATTGTGAAACGTTTGTAATGTTGGATAAGCCAAAAATAATAAACTTAGACTCATATATAATAGTGAGTGTTAATAAAAGGCAACTTTATAAATAGTACTTCTAAATACATGGTAAATAATTTTGTTCTCATTGTCTGTATCTGCACATCAAGTCCTTGATAAACAGGAGTCCTGTCTAGGGTGTATCCTACTTCTTGCCCAGTGAGAGCTGGGATTAGCCCAGGCATCCACTGAAGCCTATACTGCTTTTACTGGTTCTATGCACACTTTCCTTCTGTGTGTGTGCATATCACTTATTTTATAAACCCTGACATTATGTGTATAACCCACAGAAGGGGCTTCAAAGCACTCTATGGGTCTCATGTTTATAAGTGGTCTCACAACTGCCTATAACCTCTTTTATTGCACTGCATGGCACAACATTGGATGTTTTGTTCTCGCTCTGGCCTCAATTTATGTTCCTTAAAGTTCCTCAATATCTGGCATTCTCCTTCATATGAGGAGTCGAATGAGCTGCCTTAAGAATCCCCATGCTGCAGAAAAATGTATTACAGTCCCCTATAGAGCCCCTGCTACTAAACCTAGGCCTGCAAAAACGTATCTCAGATGTCTCTCTTCCATCCTCTGCAATTTCTACCAGATCTGCATAAACTTGGATAATAAATATTATCTAATGCACATCTGTCCATAACCTTCTACTCAATCAATAAATCTTTATAGTTTCAAATAGCCTGTACACCATGGCATCTGGTCAGTTCAACATTTATCACTACCTGATTACACTTTTCAAACAGTTCTTTTATAACTGCTCTACTGTTGTCTATAAGGGGTTTTGAGGATTCAATTCCCCAACTTATATAATAGGACCTTTCTCCACACTATCAGCAAATTCTGCCGTTACAGTACCTTCAATTAATTATAAATGCTGTTAACTTTCAAAATTCCACAACCAAATATCCAACTTCAAAAGTTATGTTGTTTTTGCAAGTCCAGAATGATTTGAGGAATCATGATCTCTAATTCAATAAAATCCTGACATACTGATTGAGAATAACCTAGGCTGCCAGACTTCGTCAACTCAGAGCTGATCACTCTTTCTGTAATCCTTCCAATAAAACTGCTTCCTACCTTTAAATCTTTCAGCTGCTTTGCTGCTTTTGCATTAAAACATCCCTAATTCCAAAGACAAATTAAAAAAATCAATTTTCCTATATTTATTTTCCCCTGTAGCAGAGTGGTTAAGGCAGAGGGCTGGGAAGCAGGAACCCCCGGATCGATTCCCAGCTGAATCAACCAGCCCATCCCCCATACCAGGTGTGTCAGTGAGCGAGACACCCTGCGCTACCTTCCCTAACGCTGCCTGTGCTCACCGCTCCTCCCAAGGGGAGATGGGTCAAATGCAGAGAAGAAATTTGGTTGTAACATGAAAAAATGTATCAATGACCAAAAAGTGGATTTTTCTTCTTCTAATAGACCAACTCTTGGACTGAATGCTCCACTTCTTAGGTTTTTCTAATCTAAGACAATCCAACACATCCCCAGGTTCATACTGTGTGATGAGCTCATACTATATTACAGTGCATGCACTTGTATGGCAAATAATCAAGTGATGCAATTATCCTGTATGCTGGGAAAATTTCCTAAACATTCTTGTCCACAAAAAAAAAAATTACGCCATGATGTAATGTTTCTTTTTACCTTTTTTTTATATATATATTTTTTGTGTATTTTCCACATTATGAGTTGAAAAATATTGAAAAGTTTTAGTGAATTATTAACCAATTATAAGTTGAATAATATGAATAATTATGAGATAATATTAAAGATAATTTATATTTTAACTAAACTTAACATTTAAAAACATCACTAAAATATTTTTGTGTAATTTGTTACAAAATAATTTTTGAGTCTTGTGAATTTAATAGGGTTTACATTGCATGTTTGGCATTTTGGAGGTGTGTCTGTACTAAAGAGGCAAATCAGGAGAGAGGGGGAGAGAGAGGAGTGCTTATTTGCATAACTGATTAGTTGGTGGCTTCGAAAAGCAGAGCGGAGCAGATGGATAGACAGCCAGGAGTTCCGAGTGGCAAACAGAAGAACTATCTAATGAACTACTCCAACATTACATATACCTATACTCAGTGATGACTTTTCCCGAACCCAGCAATAGAGCCCTTAAGTAGCTATTGTACAGTAACAACAATTTCCCAAAGGGGATCAATAAAGTATTCATTATTATTATTATTATAAACACACCCATTTCTATAATTGTTTAACTTCTACTAATATAAAAAAAAATGTTTCATTTTTCATTTGTTTAAACTCAAGTAACAAAAGTACAATTTTTTTGTGTTTTCACTAAACTTAATTTTTTTTTCGCAGAGTTTAATGCAACAAACTCAAAAAGACAGACGTAAGACTGAGAGAGGTATACGTACAGTGGCATGAGAAAGTATTTGCCTCTTTGGATTTTTTACTTTTTCGCATATTTAACACTTAAAAGTTGAAAATATCAAAGATTTTTTAACATTACAGAAAGATAAAGTAAACATAATGTGTTTTTAAGTGATAATTATTTATTAAGGAAAAATTGTGTTTTTTAGACCCCTGAAAAATCACTAGCCACACCCATTGATTTCTGATTACTGACAGACCTGTTGAGAGCCCTTATCCACAAATGGAAAAAACTTAAAATAATAGTGAATCTTCCCAGAAGTGACCAGCCTACCAAAATAACCCCAAGTGCTCAGCAACAACTCAGTCAGGAAACCACAGAATAACCCTGAAGAACATCTTAAGAACTGCAGGCCTCAGCTGAGGTTAGGGTTCATTATTTCAGTTTGTTTGTGATGTTTCGGTTCTTTGCTGCTGCATGTTTTTGTAATTTTCTTTTAATCTTCACCATGTGATCAGAGTAACAGCTGCCCCTGATAAGAAGAGCACCTCCAATGAGAGACCCTGTGAGGTAGGGTCTTAGACTTGAAGAGAGAAGTGCTTTGTGTGCTTTTTCTTTTTTCTCTCTCTCAATACTTTATTGATCCCCTCGGGGAAATTGTTATTTGGACAGCTACTAGACCCATATCTGCACCACTGCGGGGTATCAATAGGAAACCTTGACATTTAACCTGGTGGGACTGGGAATTGAACTCGCTCACCCTTGGGTTTGAAGACAAATGTTCTATCCAGTGAGCTATCATGCCGTATGTCACCTGGACTGCTGATAAAGAGCGCACTCCAACGGTAGAAAGTAAGACGTTAAACTGTGAATGGAATTGCTGTGTGTGTGTGTGAGCAAGTTAAGAAAAGACATTGAAATGGTACAGCAGTGAGCGGATGGTCGGAGTGGGACAATGAGGCAGAGAAATTCAGAGTGACACCGGCGTGACTGCACAGGGCCAGAACGAGCAAGTTTCTGGCGGTGTCAAGGTGATTTGAAGTATATGCTGGCTAATTCATCACTGTGGGCACTCGAAGCAATTGAGGAACAGTGATGTTTGTGGCAGGACACAGACAACTCAGCTTCTAGACAGGTATACATGAAGGGCACACAGTAGCAATGGAGGCTTGAAAGGGTTCAGTTGGTGGTGCTCTAGGTAACTGTTTTTGTCATGTAATTAGATTGTACTTTGTCTGGCCCTAAGATTTGTGTGTCCCACCTGAAGAGGAGCTTCTGCTGGTGTTGCTCTTAGGGTCACTGAGGGACACAAACTCCCCTGACCATGATAAGGTGGGAAATCCTCAAGAGGAAAACCAATTAGATCCAACCATAGCAACTAAAAACATGAATTTATATATTTAAACAACTGTTCCACATGCGCAATTGCACATAAAAAAATCCAAGAGCGGATCAACATAGTTAACGATGTTCTTATGTGCCAGTGTGCTGACTTGAAATGTATTGAATTTCTTGGAGTTTTCAGCACACACACACACACACACACACACACACACACACACACACACACACACACACGTCCGGCTGTTTGTCAGACAACAAGGCTGAACACTCCAAGAAATTCAATAAATTCCTCTGTTTTATTGGTGACATATTCTGTATCGGTCACTCCTGGTTTAATATCAAGTTTAGAAAGTCTCTCACCAACCTGTTAGCAACTCATTCAGATGCTCTGAGGAGAAACAGACCAGACCAATGTCTGTCTAGAAAACAGTTTTAGACTCACCCACTGAGTTTGATGGGTAAAAGTGACAGATACGGCGTGAAGCAACTGTAAAATAAAAAAAATATATAAACTTTATAAAATATCTAATACATTTTGTGTGAATTAATGACACATTTAAATAACAATTTAAATGCCTATTAAATTGATTCCATTGTGTCCCTCTCCACACTCCATAGTGCAAATGCAAATGGAAATACCCGTGCCATTATATACTGTATTTTGCAGACAAAGAGATACAGGACTCTCTCTCAGACCACAATAGGACCCTCTCACCCAGTGCACAGCAGGAGCTTCACACACTGACTTATATTCATACATACAGGTCAGAGCTTTATAATAAAAATGTTAGTTTTTTTTTTTTAAATTAGAGTTTGGCTGGCAGTTTATGTTTAGCTATAGTTCAAATAAAAAATGTATACTTCCAATAACATACTACACAGGCTATGAACAAGATTTTTGTAACTTATATTGTAAGAATTTAATTAAAATAAAAATCTAACAGAAATATAAATACTGTAATTTGATTCTTTAATATACCATGTAACCATGGAAACAATGATGGCGTGACTACAGTGCAGACGTGTGATGTTGCTCAGAGTGGGACAGCTGAAGAAGTTTGTGTGTTTGCTCAGACACGTGAAAAATTTGAGGTGACTTGAAGGTAATTTGATTCAAACATAGCAATACCATTTCCCACTATTGCCAATAGTAACAAAACTAAAGTTAAAGGTTTATGGTACCCCAAGTTATAATAAAAATCTCTCTGGGGGGAGGGAAGAGGATGGAGGATCTCTGCCAAGTGTGAACCTGTGCACAAACAGAGGAAATGAGCGAACGCAAGGTGAAACCTATCATCTCATTTGTTATTTAAGGGGGAACGGAGGAGGATTGCATCACAGTTTTCTGGCACATGGCCAATAATGTTCTGTAGTTATATAGTGCTTTTCTGTCACGATTCAGTCCTGTTTGCCTGTCCCACTGGTGTTTCTCTGCGACGTCTTCATTCTCTGCCTTGTTCACAGCTGATCCTACTTACTTGATTGCACCCACCTTGGTCTCACTACCCCAGCTGTCCTCATTTCCTTTGTTATTCTTAATGTTTAATTTCTTGCTCTGTCAGTCACTTAGTGTTTGGTTTTCTGTTGCCGTTTTTGGTGCTGCACCCTGTGTTAGGTTCTCCACCCAGTATCTCCTCGGTTTTCCTTGCCGTTGCCTCCCTGGTAGTATTCTTTTTGGTGTCTGTTCTAGTTAGTAGTTTCCTAGGTCTGGTCTGCTTCTGTCTTTTTCCTGTTTTTATTATTTTCAGTTTACTTGTAGATAGTGATGGTCAGATGAAGCCTGGCAGCCAATTGGTTCGCAAAATGGTTAATTTTGCGAGGCCTCATTTCTGGCTTCATCTGCTCACAAACCCAAAAATATAAACACACCACCACTGGTCGTCTATGTGTTGGTGACTTTACAGAGTACTTCCTCACCATTTGATCCAACAGATCTACTCCTGATTCTGCCTGTTTCCTGATTCTGTTGTAATCTCCAACAGTCTCTGTGTTAGCCTTTAGGCCACCTATAACTACACCAGACGTACAGATGGACAGTGCTGGAAACGCACACATTTCCCTCGCTGATACTGTTACTGTCGCACCGTTACTTTCAGCACATGTGTAGTAATCAGAGTCGAATCCTTCTTTGATTTAGCTCAAGAATAAAAGTATATTTTATAGGAAAAGTCAGGATCCTATAGTTATGTAAGTTTCATTTCAACAAAGTTATTACATTATAAAAAATCAAAACAGTCAAAAAAACCGCCTTGGTAGTTGTAGTGTTAAGCGTGTAGTTTCTAAATTGAACTGAAAAAATCCACATATGTTTGTCCTTAAGGCCGACACACTGTTAAAAAAGTGCGAGAACAGTGACAGTGCTCTGGACGGCGCCGGGAACTACTTCCCGAACCACTCATGTGGTACGTCCCACAAACGAGGCTTCATACGTCATAACATATGTCATCGAAGCAAAGCCTCGATACACACTTTGCAAAAAAAAAAAAATTGATTACTCGATACACGCTCCGAAGCCTCGGCACGAGAAGTCCCATCACTACATTGCACTAATGTATTAAGTCACGTTTCACTCCTTTCTGCAAAGTTGTTTGCATAAATGCCTGCTGTCACTGTTGTGTTTTTATATGTTTGTGCCATAAGATTTTCTTTGTCTGTTCTCTGAAACAGAGCCCATAGTCTTGGTCATTCTTACATTTTTGTTTTGTTTTTTCAGTGTATCATCACAGACATTAAACCATCAGAATTTTGAAGAATGGATGGAAAGAGAACAGTTCCTAAAAATCACAGCTGAATTCCTTTCCCACTGAAAACCTTCTGTTCTCTCTCTTATTGTCGAGATGTGATAGATCCTCGGAAATGCTGATACACTCAGCTTTGGATTCATCTGCCTCAGAGAGGGGATTTAAAACACTGCAAAGAGTGAAGCTAGAGATAAAACAGGACGGAGGAGAGGATAATCGCTGTTATGATCATTCAGATCAGACGCTGGCAGCCTCCGTCAGCTTCAACAGTTCAGTGTGGGTGGTCAGCTAAACACAAAGCTTACCTTACAGTAGACACACACACACAAATCCTGAAATGAAGGGACTCAGCCAGTCCCTGGGGGAATATCCTGATTGAAGTCTGTTGCCAATATGTTGCAGTATTGGCTGAGGATTGAGGAGAATGTATCTCTGGAAGTAGACGCACTGCACTAATGGCTCTGGACAAGACGGACTGAGGAGAGTGACACAACAAACCCTTCATGCAGATCAATGGACAGGAGGATGGGAGGATTTGGTCAGCTGCACAGATGCGTTAATTGGAATTATGTCAGTAACGAGCTAAATCCTTTCCCCTGAGCCTCTCATGGATTTCTGTGAAGACTTGTAGTACATGCATTGCCACACACTTGAAACATTCAGCACTGAGCACAATGATGACACAAGAGAGCAGGTACTACTGTAAATGTTGTCCACCACAATATCCAACAATAAAAAATTAATTGAAATTTTTAGAAAGGAAATAATGCATTTGAACAGCCATTACGATCCATCAAGTCAACACAATCGCCACATTAAAGCCATAAAGATGAAGTGACTGTATTTCCCATGATTCAACCCAGGAACATCTTTTTTGTTAAACTGTCCATGTCAAACTGACAGACAACCTCTAACAGGTTCACGGTGGTTAGAGATAAAATAAAGACATAAATCGAATAAAGCTTAATGAATTTTATTTCCTTGCAAAGAAAGGCTCCCAGTCATACAGAGTGTCATACAGTCTGCAGAGTGAAAAAGCAAAGGTGATTTGTGAAGTACATACATACAGGTCCTTCTCAAAAAATTAGCATATTGTGATAAAGTTCATTATTTTCTGTAATTTACTGATAAACATT
>JAUMTR010000017.1:23017795-23036720 GCA_032270685.1 Microctenopoma stevenorrisi | reverse complement strand
GCACCTGCTCACAGGCCAAAACCACTGGTAAATGGTTTACTGACCATGGCATTACTGTGCTCAGTTGGCCTGCCAACCCTCCTGACCTGAAGCCCATAGAGAATCTGTGGGAAGTTGTGAAGAGAACGTTGAGAGACACAAGACCCAACACTCTGGATGAGCTTAAGGCCGCTATCGATGCATCCTGGGCCTCCAGGATGCCTCTCAGCAGTGCCACAGGCTGATTGCCTCCATGCCACGCCGCATTAAAGCAGTCATTTCTGCAAAATGATTTCTGACCAAGTATTGAGTGCATAACTGAACATAATTATTTGAAGGTTGACTTTTTTTGTATTAAAAACATTTTTTTTTTATTGGTCGGATAAAATATGCTAATTTATTTAGAGCTAATTTGGGGTTTTTATGAGCTCTATGCCCCATTATCAATATTAAAACAATGAAAGGCCTTAACCTACTTCAGTTGTGTGTAATGAATCTAAAATATATGACAGTCTAATGTTTATCAGTACATACAGAAAATAATTAACTTTATCACAAAATGCTAATTTTTTGAGAAGTACCTGTATGGAAACTTGGAAACAGGAAAATGCGCTTATTATAGGAATCTCTTGCAGGGATCATATAGGGATCCTACTAATTAAGTTCATGTTATTTAGAAATGTGTTTTGTTACCAAAAAGCTACTTTACCATACCTAAAATATCATGTTGGCTCAACCTAAATACTTGCATTTATGTTGACAAATATTAAGTTGAATTTAATCAGAAATGTATTTTATTATGACCAAAAATCTACTTTACCATGCATAAATATCATGTTGTATCAACTTAAATACTTGCATTCTTGTTGTTATATATTAATGAGTATTATTATATTTATACTTACTCCCTAAAATAATGGAAATGTTATCAGAGTATGGCTCCCTTTTGAAGTGCAAAGTTAATGTAAACAAAACATAGGTGCTACAACTAAATTATAATCCACCTGTTGAAATTATAGATTGCTATCAATGGGATGCAGGCAGTATAAAATACCTAGGTGTGGTAATTTATTGGGACCTCACTAAAAAGTTTGATGATTTTATGGATGACCCCTTACGTCATCCATAAAATCTGATATACAAATATAGAGTGCCATATATTTTTTGGACATACACTCTAGGATGGAATCAGTTATATTAAATAACCTTCCCTGAATATTGTATTTATTTCAATCCTCTCCAATTCCGATACCCCAAAAACAATTTATAGAATGGGATAGATTGGTGTCAAAATATATTTGGAAAGGGCAAAAGGCCAGAGTTAAGTATAAAACCAAAGAAAGAGAAGGGAGGCAGAGGCTTTCCTTGTTTACAAGAATAGTATTGGGCAGCCCAGTTGAGACCTTTGATATGTTTGTGGTGCATTTATGTAGACGTCCCAATACTTGATTTCCGTGATATCTTTATTCTCTTTAAGTGCTCTCGGTTTTAGCTGCTACATTGTAAATGCTGCCTCAGATCATTTTTGTTTGCAGCAACTCAAAATGTTCTTTCAGCTTTCATGATACTTTATAACGCAGGATACATTTCCTTAATTATTTTATCTGTCCAAGCAGTTGTTTAAACGCTGGACTTCCCTTTTGCTAACCGATGATCCAAATAAACCTTTAGCTGTGTCATCTCCTTCATTATGGAGCTTTTGATACAATCTTTAAATGGCTGATCTGACCTGCCTCTAGTTGCATGCACATTTTTACAGGAAAAAGGCTTGCTGTGTGTTACCTCACAGACTGTAGTAGGATCAAGGTTACAGCAATGATTGTAAATTACAAAATCTGTGTTGTGGTTTAGCTGAGAAAATGACTTGGGATGAATTTAGTTTTCTATGTGCTAAGTACACAATCAATAATTTATGATCATGTACTTATAATCAGTTACTTAGAAATAATACCTCCCTTGAACTCGACTTGTAATATTTTGGGGTACAGGAAGAATATATTCAGTGGGAAGTCTCTCAAGGTTAGGCTGGTGACCTCCAGTAATGTTCAAAGATGCACAGTGCTGTCTGTTCTCTTATCATGTTTTTGTGGGCGATCCAAGGCTAAGACTGTGCCCTATGTTTGAACTCGTTAAGTCCTAGTGTTATTAAGTCTTGTGTGTATGGATTTTATTAGCTGATGCAATTTGGCCTTCACATCAAGCAAAAAAGGTAGCACACTTTCTACTGTAAAAGAAGATGGGTCTTGAGGTGTAATGACTAATAAATACATAGAGATGCCCTTGGAACAATAGAGAGGCACAGATATACTTGGTTTTATGTTTCATTCTTTGACGTCATAAAAAAATCCTTTTGGAACATTCAGTAATTCTCCAGATTTTTGTTTGCGTCACTTCTAATGTGAATCCAGAGGAAGGAATGATTGAACAGAACAATGTCAATTACACAATGTTTTAGGCATACTTTATTTTGCCAATGCTGAGCCTACAAAGGGTCTACTTTAAGGGAATCAGAGCACTGGTTTATGTTCTTCAGTGACAGGGCACAATATGTTTCTCCAATAAAGTAGATCCTATAGGGCAGTCTACAGTGTTTCTGTTCAGTGGAAGGGCACCTCAATCTGCCCTAGGCTAAAAGCATCAGCTCACCACATCACAATGACAAATCACAGGACAATGAATTTCAGTACAGTGTCTTCGATCAAAGGACACTTGCTTCTTGTTTTCCTGCTTGTGTTGGTACCAGTGGTACCAGATTTTCTCCTTTACACAACGTTTTGGAGGGCATTTTATCATTTGCTGTAATGCGCAGCAGTGGCGGAACTATAATATTTTACATGGGGAAGGCAAAGGGGTTGACAGACATCGACTGGACCTCCTTAGTGAAGAATGTGGAAAATCTCCTAAAAAAAAGAATCAGAAAGCCTTTATTGTCAAATAAAGGAGGGAAAAATGTATACATAAAGTAACTAAAGAAAACTTTTTAATAACTGAACATATGGTTTATTTACTTCAGGGACCTAAGATTATATTTACAATTCAATTAATATTTAATTTGCAGGGTAAAAGAGGCTTTTGGACAAACAAGAGATTACATTTTACAAGTATAATGTTAAGAACATAAAAGCTGGGGTGTGAGGGGGTGTTTTACAATTCTACAGAAATGGGGCCGTTGCTGTTGATCTGCCCCTGAGGTTGACTTTCACTTTCAGGCAGGCTGGACAGCCCTAACCTTGTTTTCACACACTCGTGGCAACTAGCCTCATTTCTTCTATACAATATTTTTTTTTTCCTGTTCCTGATGTGGTGAGCTTATGTTTCCACACCTAGATGGTCTCCCTGTTTTGCTCCATAACGTGTACACACTGCAAAAAATAGTTGCAACATGTTTCAGCCTCTAATAGTGATCAGGCCTTACAAATGTTGCACAGTCTCCTTCTGTTGTCTCATTTCAGTCTCGTCTGATACAAAGCCAGGAAACACAGTCTAAATGTCAAAGACTGTAACCTACTACTTTTACCACTCTGGCTCACAAGCACACAGATGGAGACACTAAAGAGTTTTAAAAGGTCAGTTTATTGTTCTTTTTTATAAGCAGTTAAAATAATCAAATCTATAAGAGAAGGGGACGTACACTCTTATTACACGAGGAGCTGGGGATTGAATGAGAGGGAGAAAAGACCAGCTCACTCACTCTGTGTGAAGTGAAAGCTACACTTGCCTTTTTGCCCTGTGGGCTCTCTTCACCTGCAAACTACGTCTGTTTCATACTGCTGACCTGCCGACAGTCCTCCTGTGCACGTCTTCTTCAGATGTGTTTGTTCTTTCAGTGAGGTGATACACATGTGAAAACTACTACTAAATCACCACACAATAAAAATAGAGATATCTTATGCACTTTGTGAAACAAACGTGTTATGTTTCCTTTAAATGCATTCACAAACTGCTTATTGCTACTTATTTGCAAACTTAGAGCATTCCACTGTAGAATATAAAACATGAGAAGTTTACGAATCATCTCCATTTATCTAGACAGGCAATCGTGTGCTCCTAGTTTCCCATTCCCTCACTCTCTTGCCCTGCCTACTCAGAAACCTCACCCTACGGTCCCCTCGCTAGCTTCCCCGTCGGCAGCCCTACCCGGTCTGCGAACGGCTACCACCCCATCAGGATGAGTGCACGAAGCCCTTCAATGATGTCAGATGCCTGTAGAGGCCGATTCCCGCCATACTTCCTCTTTTTATATCTCCCCCACCCCCCTTTAGGTGGCCTCAATCCCAAAATCAACCCTTCACTCTCTCTCTCCACATCTCACTCATTACACTCCCCCCTTCCTTAAACTTGACTTGTCCTCGAGTCAGGACATTTCATAATCTCTAACCCACATCGGTGGCCTCCTCTGCGGTCCTACTTGTGGCTCCGGTGGCACCTCCCCAGACGAGGATGACCCCTCCCCTCCGTCCACCACACCTTGACTAGTTGTAGGCACCCCTGCCTCTTGTGGTACCATTGGTTGAAGTTCACCAGGGTGATCTTGCTGCCTTGGGGTGGCCTGGACGGGCCTGCGAACCACCAGACTCTCACCTCCAATGCCCATACACCCAGTCAGTGTCCAGCTCCGCCTCACTCTGCTGGGGGCATGTGGACCACCGATCCATTCCTCCCGCACCTGGAGAAAGAAAAGGTTTCAACCTATTAAAATGTATCACCATCTCAGCTCCCCTCTCTGCTGGTACCAGTTGGTACAGGACCTCCGTCAGTCTTTCTACCACATTGTATGGGCCTTTGAACCGCCATTGCAGTTTCGGACACACACCTTTCTTCCGGGCCTTGCAACGGATCCAGACTAATTTCCCTTCCAAATAATACCGGAAATTTAGCCTTACATCAAATGCTTGTTTTTGCTGACCCACCGCTTTCATTAAGTGAGCTCTTACTGCACCAACCATCGTCGACAATTTCCTGAACAGCTGGGAAACCGGGCCAGCTGGGTGATGGCCCGTAAGAGGCATAGCTAGAAGAAGCCCCCTAAGGTTCACCACCATCCTGTTCACGCGTCTAATAAGTTAAGAGATTCCAGCGACCAAGTGTATTCCGGGGGCTAGAGCAGGCAACATCGAATCGTACTTAAAACTCCTGTCTATGGATAAACATAAATATAGTAAGATCTTAATTCATGCAGGAGGTAATGACACCTGGCTACGCCTGTCGGAGGTCACAAAAATTAACATTGCATCAATGTGTAATTATGCAACGATGTCAGACTCCACCCCATAGAGACTTTGTTTGCTCCCTGTCCAGCTAAATTATATAGATAAAAAATTAACTCTCGAGGAGTGAATGATAAGAACCTAATTAAAGTCATAATAATTATCATATTCTCAGAAGCACAAGACGAGGTGGGGGAGTTGCAGCAATCTACAACTCCGGCTTATTAATTAACCCCATTTCTAAATTTTCAGACTTTCTATCTGATTTAGTTCTTAGTACAGATAAAGTGATTATAGTGGGTGACTTTAACATTCATGTAGATGTTGATAACTGTCTCAGCACTGCGTTTAATTCTTTATTAGAGTCCATTGGATTTAATAAACATGTAAATAAACCCACTCACAGTTTTAATCACACCCTCGATCTTGTTCTGACTTATGGAGTAGAAATTCATAACTTAACAGTTTTTCCTCAAAACTCTTTGTTATCTGATCATTCTTTAATGTTTGAGTTTACTATATCAGACTCAATATCAATTGGAAAAAATTCCACTATAGTAGATATTTGTCTGAAATACCTCACAAATTCATAGCTTAAAGATGACAACACAAAGGCTGGAAAGGAGGTGGCGCTCCACAAATTCATACGAATATCGCTTAGCCTGTCCCCAAGGGCTGAGAGACAAGCTATCCAATCAAATTGCCACCTTAGCTGATATTGTACTGGCTTTAAACACTAGTGTGAGGAATCTTGGTCATTTTTGAGATATCTGATATCTTTGAGATATCTCGTTTAACCATTACATAAAAGAAATCTCCAGAACTGCCTTCTTCCACCTCAGGAATGTTTCTAAGATTAGGAGCATCCTGTCTCAGTGATGCTGAGAAACTAGTCCATGCTTTTGTAACTTCTAGACTGAACTACTGTAATTCTTTACTGATAGGATGTCACAGTAACTCATTAAAAAGCCTCCAGTTAATCAAGAATGCTGCAGCCAGAGTTCTGACTGGACTTAACAAGGGAGATCATATTAGCCTTTAGCTATCAAGCTCCTCTCCTGTAGAACCAGCTTCCAGTTAAAGCTTGTGAGGCAGACACCCTCTCTACCTTAGATTAGACTTAAAACTTTCCTTTTTGATAAAGCTTATAGTTAGAGATGGATCAGGTCTCTCTCTTTCTGTCTCTCTGTCTCTCTCTCTGTACCAAGGTGTCCCTGACCTTGTAGTTCTGTGATTTAACCTTGTGGCCGCTGGTCCTACCGACCTGCCCAGTGCTTTGTCTGCTGCTCCTTGTTGTTATGATCTCTGTTACCTGCTGTCCTTTTCTTGCTCCTCTGTCCACTAACCCCAACCGGTCGAGGCAGATGGCCGCCCACCCTGAGCCTGGTTCTGCTGGAGGTTTCTTCCTCTTAAAGGGGGTTTTTCCTGTTCACTATTGCCTAGTGCTTGCTCAAATGGAACTGTTGGGTTTTCTGCATTATTTTGCTTACATATACACCTATATTTCTGCAAGATCCTAAACCTTGCTATGTAAAGTGCCCTGAAATGACTTTCGTATTGATTTGGCGCTATACAAATAAAGACGAATTGAATAGTAGGCTCAGAACATCATTAGCATGTCATAGTGTGAACCACACCTTGAACCCCAATTGCAAGTCGGTCAGGCAGATTAGGCACAGTTTAATGCATCATTGCCTCCCACTGGTGTAGTAAAACCATTGGTTCCTTTGTTGCTATGTGATTGTTTTAAGATAGATTTACTAAAAAAAATGTTTTGTTTATCTTGCAATGAATTTTAACTTATAACTGATAAATAATGTTAATGACTGAGTTAACTAAGATGCAAGTTAACTAAACTAATGTATGTAAGTTTGAACAGTTTTTAGGATTTACAGTAAACAATCATTCAGTGACATGATAACACATTTAAAATAGCTGCCTATTCTCTCTGAAGGTACTAATGGGCAGACATAGTGGGCTCCAGTGACCATTACAGGCTGTGAATGTCACCACTGGGGATTTTGCCAGTTGCGGTGTCCTGATATGGTTGAATTAGTTGGTAATATAACACATAATATGTTTGTTTGACAGGTAAAGAGTAAGTTCAATATTCCAGTAAAGAATGATGCTGTTTCTGAAGCAATCAGACCCAAAGTTGTTACAGATCACTACAGTTCCCTCTGCGTACAGCCATGCTAATTGAAATTCTGTTGTGGGAGCTGCAGATATATCTGGAAATCAATTCTGTAGGCAGAGTGGGAGAATTCCCATTCTTCCTTGTTTTTACCTTTAAAAAGCTCTCAAAGCCCTGGATAGATCTGTGCTTCTTGGCTGCTGATAATTGAATTGGATTTGTTGGATGAGCTGATACAGTAGCTGCATTGAAGTATTGATCCTCGTCTACCACAACCCATTCCTTTCTAAAGTGGCTTTTTTCTGCACTATTCTGCTGGTAATCATGGGGATTTGTCACAGAGTTGTGGCAGTTAGTCTTTATAATCATGTCTGTATAAAAACATTTGCATAAATCCAGTACTTTAAGGTACAAGCAAGAATTTGAAATAATATTTGGCTATGTTATGTTTGCTACATTCCATTGCTGCAATATGCAATGTTATAACATAAACATATAAAATATACAAAAGTGGCAGTAGACAACTGTGAATGTGAAGGGCATTCTGTTTATACTGTCTACGAAAGAGAGAGATGATGATAGGTGTATGTGAACACAAAGTTCAGTTAATGTAGAATACTTTAATTAAAAGTAGGAAGCATACAACATTCCGGCCTGATGAGATTGTGTCTTGCATGTAAACACGGGCTCATCAGAGCCTCTGCTGCTCATACTCAATCAACTCGGCTGACAGAATTTGGTCTTTGCTCTGTTTTAATGTATTTGCGTTGCTTGATGCATCAGTGTGTTTCTTCTTCTTAATAGGCCCTCAGGAAGTCATTACTGGCAGCTCTTTGTCTCTCTCCTTCCCTGTGGTTTTGGATATAACCATTTTAACAGCCCAACAGATAGTGGCACAAAAACAGTGCCATCCTGACAAACACCATCCAAAAGTTACTCTTTGTAACAACCTGACAACACGACTAACATATTTTTGCTTATCTACCCTGTGCAGTGCTAGTGACTGACACACTGCATGCTAAAATATCAATGTGGTTGTTTGGAAATTCTATGTAACAGGCTATGTCAGGCACCTAAAAGCCACTGAGACTGAACTCTTGTTATTTCAGAGTGGTAATTTCTTCCACCTCACTGCACATGTTGATAAGAGGTACACCACCAAATCTGCTCTTGAATCTATAAGATCTCTGCCACCCTAATGAACTACTTTTTGATTGTATTTTGGTAGCCTGGGATTTAGAGCAAATCACCCACTCAAACAAAAGTGACAACTATTCAAGACAGACCTCACCTACCTTAAACCATGCATGTGTATCTTGGACACCTGACCTAACTGTAACCCTTAATTATTATTTAAATATGTCAGTGACAAGAAAATATCACAAAGTGGTCAAAATCTCACTTTCAGATGTTACACAAATGAGTATATAAAGTTGACTTCACTGAAATTTTACCTGCACATGACTTGTCGGGTCTCTTTTTGTATGTGTATTGTATCTGGACAATAAATTCAAGGAAATGCACTAGTGACAGCTTAAGAGCACATACAACATTGATCCCATTGCTTTCTCTCCAGCTAATTCCCCCTGGTAAACTGCACGTTAACATCCACTGGTCAAACAGCATTATTGATTGACACGGTCAAACAATGTAAACAGCTAATCAGCGACTAAAGGTGGATTGTTCAGGTGCTGATGTCCAATCCAGCAACTGTAATATTACTATTATGTAAATGTGAGTCTCAGAACAAGTGTTACAAGTTAGCAGCCTTGACAATTGACAACGAAGACTGTATGTATTATCTGCTATATTTTATATATAGACTCCTAAATTTTCAGTACTAGTGTGTTCTCATTTTCTGCACATGCGTAATAGAAGCACACCACTTTAACACTACCGTACATTTAAGGCGAGTTGACTGGTACCTCCAAAATGTTCCAGATTGCTGATTTCCTGATGTAAATAAGGATGCTTAGACAACTTGTAAATGTTATATTTCAGCAGATTATTTATTATTTGAATATGAATTATTAGTTTATCCTGATGTAATGTCTATTTCCCTCAGCTTTTTCCCATGTGCCTCTCTGTTGCATTCATGCTCTCAGAATGCCCAATCATCTGGATTAACAGACACTGCTGAAGACTGAAAGCACGAAGAAGTATAATAATAGCTTAGTTCACACATTACTCCCCATGTGCCTGTGATAATCACATTTGATTAGGCAAATTGGATCAAATCAAACAGCGCTGATTAGGTTTTTCATATGCAGCCACTGTGGGGCCACAGGCATGCAGGCAGAGCTTTGTGTCCTGTGAGTCCTCCCTTCCCTCCAGGATCTAGAGGGCTGTTCTGCATCATTCAGCTGACTCACTATGGGCGGCTACCTGTGGCCCTTCATTATGACCCAATTCAGTCAGCCCGGCTTCCTGCCAGCACCACTACCATTGCCTCTGCTCACAGAACCGGAAAAAGAACCACAACAGCTCCTGATCATCGCCGTTTCTGCAAAGAAGATTATGTCTTTCAAGCTAAAGAGAGAGAAAAAAGAAAATTGCAGAACTGTGTCTGTGTAGAGACATGGTAAAGAACCTGAACATAGAGATTATACTAGTGATGTCATCTGCAGGTACTGTTTGCACAATGAAGTCTCTCTGTCTATTTTCCTGAGAATTCGGATAGTGGAAGGTGGATTTCAATAACTATTCATACATTTCTGCATCACTTGAAGGGCAACTTCACAAAAAATGTACCACAATATTTTTCCCTTTAATTTGAAAATGACAGTCACTAAGTAACTAAGTTACTTCTTCTGGTTAGTTCAAAAATTCATAAAATGTTTTCAATAACTAAATTATACAAATATGATTTAGTCGCCTCAGGCCTTTCACGCTAAATTCTGATAAATGATGTGGTGTGGTCTGCTGGGTCAGGTCATCTATTTGTATTACTCCTACAGATTGCATTTACAGTACACATCACCGGACTGTTTTCCCATTTATGTTATGACAAACGTAACTGTATCTGAGTCACAAAGAGGTAACTGGGAACAGGATATGAACCCTGCACCCTAGTTCGACAATCATGATACCTGTCCCCTTCTTTCCTGGTATTTAGGAAACAAGCTTCCATCAAACACCGTAAACAGTACCTATGTGCTGTCAAAGTTTAATAAGTCTGGAGACACTACAGGTGGATATTAAACATTCAAGACTGGAAATTTTACAGATGCTCACTTATTTGCTTACTTGAGGTTCTTGAGGAATTTATTTTTATGGGATGAGACACACCATGTCGGCCCACACTGGTTAGCATTCTCATACAGTACAGCATACTGCACCTTACAGCAGGCCCGTCATTTAGAGTGATCCCTGTGATTGGCTGTACGGCATAGCAACAACAGTGACAAGAAAAATGGAGCCCAGTTCCCTTTAGAACTTATGAGAATTACTCACTATTAGAATTAGAAGCTTGGCAGTAGTCTATTGAGCTACTGAATGTCTAAATATAGAAATTAAATATTTAAATGTCATATGTAGATAAAAAATAAAATAAAGTTACTTTTACCATTTTTGGCAAAGGAATCAAATGTTTTACACCCTTCCTCTCACCCTTCCTGTCACGAAAGGTAAAAGGTTTTCCACATTACCAGTATGTCTGTGCATCTCACCCTGTCCTCATGCTTTTCTACTGTGCATCACTGCCTTTTCACTATGCATGGCTTAAGAGGTCATGGCTTCAGAATGGGATTTGGCAATTGATTCCCTCAGCCATCACCACCAGCCACTTGTTATAGAGAGCTAGGCGAGGGCTGCAGTCAGCCGAGGATTTAACACAGACATCACATTTTCCCCAGATGATTCAGGCTGACGGAGAGGCATAAATTCCCCGGGCTCAGTCAATACGTCCAGATTAACGAGACCAGCAGAGTAACCAGCTAATGGCAGACTCTGAGCTCTGAAATAGTACAAAGTGAGCTTCCCTGGTTAGACCTTACTTGGTAGGGAGTTTACAGTGACAACAGAAGTGGTGTACACCACACAATGACTCTTATCTGAATAAATCAATTGATGACATACATTCCCTGTTAGTATGATGAAAACCCTTCAGGCCTACCCATTCCTTTATGTTTATTGTTGAGGGTTGACATTTCCTCATAGTCAGCAGCAGGTGAAGCCTGCTGTTAAACAACAGACGCTCAATTTAATGTACCGTGATGAATCAGTCATACAAGGTGCGTCAGATACGAGGACGCCAGCCCACACAGGTGAGCCAGTGAGAATTATAGTTGACTGGTGACTGGTCTTGTGTCCATGTACAGTATGTGGGTGAGGTGCACACTTGCTGTTGGCTTTAAAAAGTGACTTATTTATCAGTTAAACTGAGAAAGATTACGTCAGCAGGTGGAGTTTGGTCGTGTGTAGACAGAAAGTGTCAGAAGCCCAGGATTTTCTTTGTGAAACTAAAGTAAATATACATACAAAGTTACCTATTTTGCTGTTTACCTGTGTTTTCTGTGGTGGGCTTGCTTATCTGTCCTCTACACGCACTCAGCTGAAAGAGAAATCGCAGTTTGACAGTATTTTGTAAAAACAATGACTTCATTTTACGCGAGATGAATTTGCTAATGTTATTAACTTTTGATGTATTACAGTACATCTCTAAATTAAAATAATGTTTTCATTTTGTTAGCTGTATAAGAAAATCGACAAATTATAAGATGATGATGCTAGCTGATAAAGTGGGGCTTTTATTATACATGTATCAGACATGTCAGACTGGTGTCGTTGTTGTCAGATTAGATTATTACCTTATGTGTGATGTATCAGCCTTCCTGTCTGTGTTCTTTGTTTCATCACAACACAATTCCGTGCCTTCAGGCTAATAAGAGTCACAAGTGTGCAAGGGTCTTTGTCGGCGCACAGAGCCCCTGGTGAAATCCCACAAAGCCCAAACTTCACCTGTATTGTGTGTGTTTGTGTCTCCTTCAGATGCCCCGTAAAGCTCAATAATCTAATCCCATGTCACTCTGACTCTTCAGACTCTCTGCTTTCTGTGACACAGCCCCTCCTACTCCTCTCCAGCTTTACCTACACACACCCTTATGAATTAGACCAAATCCTGCCCGTCTGAGCAGCTCTGCATTATAGGGACAAAAGGAATGCAAAGTGTGTGGAGTGGAGTGGGTGGATATCAACTTAACAGTACTTTGATGTGAATCACTTACTGCGATGTTCACTGTCAGAAGACTTAAACAAAGGAAAAACAGAACCAAAGATGAAACATTATGTATAATTACTTCCCCAGCTAACTTTGTGCAGATATGCTGTGACAGAGTGTGGAGCAATCAGGATCATCTTGATTCCCACAGAAACTGAAGCAGCAAGTCAGTTTATTATGTGACATGAATTAATTGTAAATAACATGAATTCAGTGAATTTTGCTATGTTCTTAACACGTAAGAGTAATAAGACTGACATACAAAAACAAATCACCAAACTGTTGGTTTGTCGGAGTGGGGCGATGTGGCAGAAACAATCAGTCTGTTGCCACATGTGGTGACCACATGTGATCAGCACAACATACCCACAGAACTGCAGCTTTGTCAGACTGAGGGTGGGCATGCAGTTCACTGCAGTTGTCACTCCTAAAACATGCTGACCTCATGGAATCGCTCTCACAGCCGGTTGAACCTGTGAGAGGGAGTGCTCAGGACCTTCATGGCTTACCACATACATGGCAGTGAGGAATACTGAACTAAGAATCAGCAGTAAGACTGTAAAAACATGACTGAACACTTCAGGCAGTTTTAGGCAGTACAAGAAGATCCATGCATCACCTGAAGAACAATACACACATGTTGATTCACCTCATATTCACATATCACTTTACATATGTATATATTACGGCACAGGAGTGATATGGGCGCGCCTAGAGGTGTTGGTCAAAAACCTTGCTGACGCTTTCTGGACCACCTGAAGTCTGTTTAATCCAAACAGATATTAAAAGCATGCATAACGCCCGCTTCAGGATTGGTTTTAGGCGAGCCAGCAGCTTGAAAAAACAAGAGCTGACCATGTCACAGGAAGAAGAGCAGATTCTGTGCTATGGAGCGGCCTAAAGCCAGACTGAAACACATCAAATAGAGAATTGCTGTTAATATGAGCTGGTATTTGAGTATGAACAAACTTCTCGAGAATCTTAGAAAAGAAAAGTTTTTTTAAAGTTTCGGAAAAGGCTTTTTCAAAATCAGTTGCACAACTGCTTTTTTAAAGGAGAAGGAAACACTCCAGTAGTTGGACTAGCGTTAGAAGAAATGTTTATTTAACACCTATATTTACTTTTGTTACTGTATTACTCATGTGATTTTATTGTACTGTTCTTCTCCTTGTGTTGCTTTAACAAGGACTGTTGAGCAGCTGGAAACTAACAGGAACCTGGATGGAAACTGGTTGGTTTTACTTAGTTTGTGTATTCCAACTGTACTAAAAATACTGACCAGGTAAAAAAAATCTGCAGTTTATGAAGTGGCAGGACATTTATTTCAGTAAACATGCATACGTCTGTGCAGCCCTGGAAAGAAAATAGGAAAGTAAAAGGTAAATTGCAAATTTAACTAATCATGCAAACAAATAGCAGTGTCAAGAAAACAACTAAACTCAACTATAAACTTGTTAGGTTTCATTGCAATAGTGATGAATATACACAACTGTCTGAATTTCCGGGTTAAATATCTAAAATATCAGCAGTATATGTTGGTCTACGCAAAACAAAGGTGTAGTCCTACAGGGAGGTTTGAATGAGGTCAGTTATAGTATTTATCTGTGGTGTTGTGTGGTCACTTGTCTGTTCTGAGGTAGCTGATTCCTTTAATCTGATGACGTTAGATGTTTGGTACCTTTCATTTAAAATGAATGTAGAATGCACCACTTCCTGTTTTTTTGCTTGATCTTGAATGAATGACTCACCAGACTCACCAGGTGCTTACGGCAGCAAATATAAAAGCCTTCTTAAAATAGCAGTGGACTGAATCACTTCTCTACATATTGTATGCTGCGGTGAGAGAGGAAATAAAAAATGTATTTTTTATCTAATAACCAGTATTTTTCTAATAATCCTTTTACCTGTGATTATTAATAATTATGAATATAAATTATTTAATTTGACATTGTCAAAGCACACAAAATAAAATGAGTAAAACAACACCATTGTAATACCACTGCAATGAATGCAACTGCAAGAACTGTGTTAGTAGGAGATAGCTTCTTAGTAGCCCTTACTATTATTCTACACCATACGACTATAGTATTACAAACGTGCAGCACAAAATCATTCCTCAGTTGGTTATATTCAGAAACAGACTCGCAATATAAAACCTTCCAAGCAGTCAGCATAAAACTGGTCATTCACCTCGTCTGACATCTTGTGAAACTGCATGGATTGCAGTTAAATTATCCAGTTTAAATATTATATGAAGAAAACTGGGTTATCTTACAGGAAAACCTAACGTTGTAGTGCTTATCCTCCACATGCTACCAGCTTGAGTAAACTGCAAAGCAAAAAGAGTAGAACAGAGTCAAGAGTCAGGTTGAGGCAGAACCTTGGAGTGAAAAGTGCTTTAAGTGTATAGATGTTCGACATGGGGGACAAGTGAAAAAAGAAAGAGACAGATGTGGATGTGTGGACATAGTGGGAAGTAGAGGCGACTGTGTCCATTAGCGTCACGTTTGCATGTAGATGTTTGTGCTGCGTGCTGGCTGGTTAGCATATTCAGCAGGTCAGAGTGACAGTGGGATAATCGAAGCTGACAGACGAGCGGCGGAGTGACCGAGAAGCACCATGCCAGCTTGTTACACAACAGAGGGCAGCTCGGCACTAACAGCTACTTCAAAGTGACATGATTATGCAGTAGTTTGCATCCCTCTCTCTCTTTCTCAAGTGTGTGTATGTAAAAGAAAGAGGGAAAAAAATCTAATTAGAATCTGTTTTGACATTATCGTCTGATGTACTTCACCAAATATGTTTGTATTTGATTCAGGAACAGTCTCGGGGGGTGAACCAGAGTGCTGATGATATTAGCTGATTCTAATCTGAGCTTCAAACGCTGCGCTGGGCTTTCAACACGGGCTATCAGAGGCACTACTTGAAGTGGTTCAAAAGAGGGTGGAAAAAAAAGCTTCCACATCAAAATAATCTCTGCAAAAATTAACAGCAAAAACATGAGTCAAGTATTTCACAGACTTTCACTGCTGCAAGCATGATGTAATGACAAGGATATGTGTGTGAATGTATAGCTTTGTGTGGGTATGTGTAGTTGTGTTACAACTACACAGTCAACAATTACTGTCAAACTTAGACGACATTGATGGAGTTGTAAGTGATGCATCTGTTTTTGGTCTCTGAAAAGCCCAGAGGGAAACCCAGTTCCTTAGCTGCTAAATTCTCCAACGTGTTCACTGTTTGGTCCCTTATGATCAGAGATCTTGTCAAACGAAGGGGATCAGGGTGTTAATAGAACAGTGGAAGTGTATCACATTCAGGCGAAGGCAGGAGAGTCTCATCATGCCCATACATTCTAAAGTTTAGTATGTGTAGAGACATCTGTCCACTTTTCACAACACGCAACCTCAGTATATATGCTTCTTTTTTCAGCTGAATGTTACTCAGCACTGAGCGACAGGAGTAGAAGAAGATTCAGTATTTTCACCTGTGTTGCTTTTGTTGATGGATTTTCTAAATGTGTTGAGTCTTTCTCCCCTGGCTGATGCACAGACAGAGCTGAGAGGAGACTTCACTGCAGCAAGTCTTAACTGTGGAGCCCTGAGGAAATGTCCTCATTAATAATTCAATATGACAGAGAGCAATGCCGAGGAATTTTGCAGTGTATCTTCCTTTACTCAGTCCAGTGGCTTCAAAAATGCTTATGTTAAAAGATATATGAATATTTTTTGCTAGGATTTAGTAGGTCATGGTTATGGCTAATACCTGCTGTGCTGAATGTTTGATGGGTTCGGTGCTGTAGCTCCCACTAATGTCCCACAGGTCTGTAACTTTTACCACATCGGCAGCAAGAACTCGGTGTGAAAAATGGCTTCAATTAATAATGACTGAACATAAAAAAGCGTAATGAGCGGGGCGACGCTGAATACTCTAATTGCTAGAGTGTCGGAACATGATCAAGCAAGACTGGAATGTGCAGCGAGATTACGGATGAACAGGGCAGAGTCTGAAGAAGAAGAAAGGCTACACGGACATGCCTGTGATTTTCTGCAGTGTTTGTAGGGAAGCATTAAAGTTTTAAATTGCTTGGTAAGAGGCAGAAAATCATCAGACTTCACACAGATCAGAACAGGCCGTGTTGTGTGAATGAGAGCAGGACTGCGACTACGTATTTGCAGAGAGCCCACTAATAATTTAGCAGCGGTAAAATGTAGAGAGGAAACAGCTAGACAACCTTCAGATGCAGCACTGCTCCCTGGGAACTCGGCACAGTCCTGTACCTCAAACATTTTCCTGCCAACAAAACAAATGACTTGTGTATAATTCCGATTTAATGACCTCATCAGTTTGCAACAGTTTTAGCATATTCAGAGGGCTCCTTTGGAGGACTTGGATATATTTATCTAAACTACTGTGTGTGATGAGAGTGCTCTGCTGATGCCACAGCCATTTCAAACACAATGCAAAACAGTCACACGACTATAAGCTAAGAGTGCACTTCGTTAGGTCTACTCTTACCCTGAGAACATCCTGAATTGTTGCAGTCACAGTATAAAAACAACTTAAAGAGATTCTGCCTCAGAATAGAGACATAGAGATTTGTCAGCTGCACGTTCCTGCTGCCACCACGTCTCCAAGGTGCTTGGCTGGACTGACAGTGGAACGTGGAAGTAAGTGAACTCGCTGTCATCCTGGCAGAAGCTTGACATGCTTTTGAAAATTGTCCTGCTGTGGCCTGTCATCTTTAGAAGTCATGTAGTGGCCGCAAAAGGACTGAGACTCATCTCACTAGTTAGCTTAGCTTCTCTTACACATGGTAAGATTATTGCTGCTCTGCCGACTTGTACACATGGCACGAGACCTACTTGAGGAACAATTGTTGTCCCTCATTGCGCCACCACAACAAGGTATGGGCATAGGTGCAACTTGATGATGATGATGATGATGATGATGATGATGTACTGTGAGACCAGTTGTCGGGGTTATATTCCTGGAAGACTCTCAACAAACATTGGAGAAATTACAAGATCTGCACTGTGATTCAGTCTTGTCTTTCTCCAACCCTACTAACTGAAGATTTTCGTGTGCCTAAGCTGTTAATTGTGTGTGAAATAAGCAAGAGCATATTGTCATCAACATTATCATTGTTGTTTTAGAAAAAAATTGCAACATGGTCCACATGTTCTAGCGGGATGCTCTCGGCTGTCTAATGAGATTTCTGGGGTGGTATTTTACCCAAAAAAGAAAGGTACTAAAAAGGAAATAAAAAAACAGGCTTTACTGTGTTTGCTTTTTCCCCTCTATCCTCAGATCTGTGTCTGGACCAGCACAAGGGCAAAAGGTAATGTCTCATTCTGTAACCTCTCAAATGGAAGAAGAAAAAAAACACACACTCCTAAACAGCAGCAAATGCACCACAGAGAGAGACAAAAAACGAGAGAGAGCGCGGTGGCTTTATCTCATGGATCATGGTTCTTTGGCCTCCACCAATTGGCCGCTCTTTCCCCTGACAATAATCTACTCACTGAAGGAACCTATTGGTGGTTCTGTAGTTCTATTTATATGAATAGTAGCTCCGAAGGGACACGGAGATAAAAACCGCGAGTAAAGGAGAAGAAGAAGAAGAGAAAGGGATAAAGGCAAGTGAACCCAGAGCAGAGCAGAAATCAATATTAACACAAAGCTCAGTTCATCTGTAATACTGTCATATGTCTGAGTCACTGGAGCAAAACTGCCACTGATTGTGTGTGTCACTGTGTGTGTCAGTGTCAGCAGACATACCTGCGTGTGCATGTTCTGCATGTGTGTGTGCTGCCAGATAAAAAAAAAATCATATCTAGGAGGTGTGTCTGTCTACTCCATCAGCTGATAGAAATTGAACATGGCTTATCTTCCCCAAGAGTCGGGAATGAAAACTAATGGCTTCCACGTAGCTGGGATAAATGGTCGGAACCCTGTGTGTGGGCTTAGACACACGCGTGCCTCATGGTCGTCGGTGTTTAAAGCCACAGTATGTAACTCAGATGCAGAGAATTGTGGTGTGATTCGGAGATTTAGCAGCTTTTTATTTACTGTCACTGAAATAATGACTAGTTGCTGGAAGCCTGGATAGAATGTGGTGGAGCAGAGTAGAGGAGGGAGAAAGAGAATTGGGTGGAGCAGAGCGCATTGATTTTAAGTTGCATTTCGTAGGTTAATAATGGAAGTCTTGTCGTAACCTACAAGTCCCCTTCCTGCAAAAATAAACGGTAACTTAGGCGCTAAATGATCAGGCCCCAACTATGAGTCTTAAAGACCTCATAGAACCCTTTTATCCCAGCAGAGCACTTCGCTCTCAGAGTGCTGGTCTACTTGTGGTTCCTAGAGTTTCTAAATGTAGAATGGGAG
>JAUMTR010000017.1:22996053-23017695 GCA_032270685.1 Microctenopoma stevenorrisi | reverse complement strand
CTATGTAAAGTGCCCTGAAATGACTTTCGTTGTGATTTGGTGCTATACAAATAAAGATGAATTGAATTGAATTGAATAACTACGGTACCAGTATTAGTACCCATATGATCAGCCTGTCCAACATCACTGCAGATAACGTGTGAGATCTGATACAAAACATGCAGGTGTCGCATGTATTGGTGTTGAATGGTTCTTTACCTGATTGTCCTGTATCAGGGCTCATGACTGTAATCCTGTAGTAGCACCTACATGAAGGGTTAGGGTTAACTGTCCACTGTCCAATTATCAGGATCAATAAAATATGCCATTAATCACAAGATAATCACAAGATTAATCACAAGTTGTTTAAAGCCTTGATAGACAAATTATCGAGTCTCATGTAATTTGTTAATCGCCTGTGATCTTTCCTTTTTTTTCCACACTCAAAAAAATTATTCTGGGCCCCAATAAACATGAAGCATTTTTTTCAAGTATATTGTAGCTTAAACTAGTAAAACTAAAAGTTTATTTGATAAGAATAAGACAATATGTAAATATGCCCTTTAGAAACATAATGTAAACAAATCGAGTAAACGTTATCTGACTAGATCACATAAGAGGACAGTGTGCGTGTGCCAACATGTTGTCGCCATGGTAACTGCTGACCGAACCAGACCGAACTAGGACGACAAATGTGCTGTCAATATGAAGGTCAGTTTACTTGTCTGAAATATATCATATCAATGGTATTAATATAATATTTTAAAAATATATTGATTTATTAAGTTTTTTCGAGTTTCTCGAAAACAATGTGAGGTGTCAGGTGAAGTTACATGGGCGCGCGTCTTAGAGCATTGATACAGCTTTTACTTTACTTTACCTTGCGTGGCAGATGCTTTTATCCAAAGCGACTTACAGGGAGCTAGCGCTGGGTGTCTGGATCAGGGACACACCTGGTAGGGGACAGATTAGGAGTCAGATGGGGTTTGAACCTGCGACCTTTTATAACCCAGTCTGACGCTTAACCCATTGAGCTACCAGGCTGCCCTAGCATGAGCTAACAGCACTGCTTGGTGTGAATGTGTGAAAGTTATTTGTTGTGTATTGGAAGCCTGCCGACTAGAGTGGGCAGAGCGTGGACCATACTGTTGGTGATATATTACGTGATAAAATCCCCATTAGGTAGGTAAACATGCAAACTAAAACAAACCAACATTACCCAAACATTTCTGCAGATGTTTCTCATCCAAATAGAGAGCTAACACTGTTATACTTTTTTTATTACTCAGGGCACATCATCATAGGGTACATCTTCAAAGATCAACTCCCATTTTGTGTTAGGTTTTCTATTATATGTATCTTATATTACATTTACATCTCTTTTTACTCTTTCCTTTTTAGGTACAACATGTGAATGGACGTGTGCGAATGTAAGGAACGTAGAAAGTCAGTTTTAAGTAGCTATGAATTGCTAAAACACAGCCATCATGGAAACAAATTCAGGCATCTCTGCCTATATTCTGATTGTCCATGCGCATTTAGACTATGAAACAGTGTTTGAGTCATATATACCGTACTAAAATAACATCTCCAGAAGCATCTGAGATATCTAGATTTTCATGCCAGTTGTGTACTTGCAAATGAAATAGATTTGGAATTTTCCTGGGGGAAATTAATAAATGCAGAGAGATGGCATTTCAGTATTTTGACATGCCACCAGCTGTAACAATTTATGTTTTATGTAGCTGCCCAACTTTGAATATGATGGCTTGTGCAACTGCTCTGTATAGCTTGATAATTATCCTCATATGATCTGGCACAGGTGCCTATAAGACTGTTAACAGACTGTGTTGACAAAGCCCTGAAATATGGAAAGGAAATTATAATGCCAACTACAAAGATAAGTTGAGAATAGATAATTCCCCATTCACAAAGATTTATTTGTGATTTATCTACATTTAAGATGGTAAGCGTGTTTGTTCGTTTTTATCTCAGAAAGCCTTATGTCCTACTTCTCCTATTGACATCACTTTTCTCTTATAGATGTGGAATTCATGCGCATAACAACATTGACACTTCAAGCCAGGTTTTTGGCAGATCGAGACAAATACACACCGAACTCGAGCTCTTCAGCAGTAGAGGAGGAGGAAGAAGGCTGGAAGAAACATCAGACTCATCATGGCTCTAACAGCTAAAGCGAGTGCATTTAACTGTAGCAAGGTTTAGACAAACAAGGATTTTCTCCTCATGTAATATCTCTTTTTCTCATCTACCTTCCTTTTTTTATGTCATTCTTTCATTTTCTTTCCTTTGCCTCTATCCTTTATGTTTTTGTATCAATGAATGATTTGTTGGACCCCCTCCCACCTCTGTCATCTCCTATGATTCCTCATTTTCTTTACATGGTCACCCCTCTTCTCTGTCTCCCCTCTCTCTTCCATCCTCTCTCACCCTCCACTTCCCAATATCCATCTTTGTTTATCCATCTCAACAACATTACTCTCCACCTCAGAGTTATTTGTAATAAAGATCTGATAAATGCTGAAAATATTAATATTTCACATACATGCTTTCACAGAGAGAGGACAAGAAGAAGAAGTCAAGAGGGACTGTGTACTACGAGGTCTTGTGCTTATCTCAACGAGGACAGCAACTCTCTTATTAAGGAGTACTTGGTCAGTAACTGCATTTTACTGTGAGCTTTCAGTCTTGCAATGTCTTATCAATTTATTTCAAAATAGTCAAATTGCTGTTTTTTACCATTAGAACATCAACCATGAAGAAGCGCAGAGAGACATCGCATAGACCACTATGGTGCTTTATGTGATGCATAAAGACGGAGCTAATGAGGAAAAGCCAGAGCATGGTGGCGCAGTGATTGGAGGTGTGCAAACTGTAAAAGTAAGTAAAAGTATTTCCTTTGGATGTGTCATGCTTTTTGGACTCATCTACACACACAACCTGAGCTATCCCCAAGAACTCACATTTGAGTTCTTACAGAAACTGTTAATGAACTTGGATGATAATAGACTGTCCCCAAAGATTCAGGCACGTTAAATAAAGATGTTTCATTGAGATCACAAGTTAAGGCGCTGGATAAATGATCCAGCCACATTTGGCTGTTGCATGTGTTACTGTGGCTTATGTTTATTGCTTTGACTTTTTTTGTGTATTCATTAGATGTATTTTTTGGTTGAATCCCTGGTGTAATATAGTATGCTCAGTGGCCATTTTATTTGATAGATTTGTACAGTCTAATCCTCTCCATTGTCACCTTAGTGCTTGCTCAAGTGGGACTGTTGGCTTTTCTAGACTTTTCTGTATATATTTATATAATGTGTGAGGTCTTAAACCTTACACTGAAAAGATGATTTATGTTGGCGCTATTTAAATAAAGCTGAATTTAATTGAAAATTGTCAGATCTGTGCTGTGTTTTGTGATTTTAACAGGAGATGGGATAGGATATTTGAAACGCATTACTATTGTATATATACTTAGAACACATAGTGTTTATGTGAAAGTTCACCTTACCTTTAGGTTAATAAACGTATAAAGCTTATTTGAAAGTTCACCTTACTTTTATGTGAATAAGTGTATTACGTTTATTCCATAATTTATTCAGACTGATTCAGCATGGTAGGAATTGAGAGTTATTTGTTCCATTGTAAACACATCACCCACATATTGTGTGTCAGTAGTTTTGCAACACTATCTGTCATAGCTGCATGTCATGAATGCAGGAATGAGAAACTGATTTAGAGAATTTACTGCGACACAGAATAGACGTGAGGGTGAGGGCAAAACGATAAGGTCCACTCACCCACCTATTATCTTTACTGCATATCCCATTCAGTTCTAGCTGTCGGTGGGCATGAGGCAAGGTGCATGCTGGACAGATGTCCCACACAATAAATTAAATAATTACTACTACTAAACATGAACATAAAACATTGCATCGTTTTCAGGTCAGGAGTGGTGAAGCAGCGGTGTGGCCTAACCTTGCTGCACTTACTTTGTAGCAGGAAGACTGAGGGCTTTTAAATATCTGAAAGGTAACCTTGGAGACAAAAACAAAGCAGAGACAGAAGATGGTGAAGGAACATTGAGATTGAGACTGCTAACCTACAGGCTTTTTTTCCAGCAGACAACTTGATGTGACGTAGCAGGAGAAGCGAAGGCGTAATAAATTACAATAAGAGGGCTGCATGTAGTTCAGGAGCTCTAGTTGCGTGCCTGCATTTTCAGTGATACTAAATTGCCTCCGTAAAATAAAACGGGTTATTAGTTCCGTCTATGCTTTTCTTGTCAAATAATGTGCCGTGGGAAGCATCTGCTGTTGAGTACATTAGTCATTTAGTAAAGTGCAGTAAGTTCTTCTAGTGGAAACTACAACGTGACTCAAAGTAAACTGCTGTTAAGTTAATAAGAAGAATCCGCTTTATTGTCAATGAATACATTTTTACATGTTACAATGAAATCTATTCTCAGCATTTGACCCATCCCCACTTCGGGGTAGCAGTAAGCAGCCACAGCTCGGGGAGCTAGCGCTGAGTGTTTTGCTCAGGGACACACCTGGTATGGGGGATGGGCTGGCTGCCACAGATGGGAATCAATCCTGCTAGCTCTGCAGCCCTCTGCCATAACCACTGAGCTACCAGGCTGCCTAAAGGAGTTGGCCGACCTGTCTAACACAGTACTAACATTTTAACTATTGTAAAGCTGCAGTATTTCTGTACTTTATATTCTTTTCACGATTTAGGAGAATAGATTGTATTTGCTTTGTCTAATCTGTCATTGGTTCCATTAGTTACTTGATTAAAGCAGGTCAAGGTTGTTCTTCCTCTCTTTTATCTAGAGAATCTTTACATTTTTAGATGTAATCTTCTATTTTGTCCGAGCAAATTTAACTGAGTTTACCATTACAGATGGTGACTGTGACACATACCGTCCTCTGCATGAGAAGAGCACGAAGCAAGGGGCACCTGTGAAGCAGTTATGTTTATGTGGCTCAGCACTAGAGAGCTGGAAGAGTCGACTCCTGTTGGGGAAAGCCGAATCTTCAGCTGTACTGAGAATCTATACAGGCAGGGGAGGAACTTTATTTTGATGGGCACACTATAGACAATTATGTAGAAAAACAGACTGCCAGGTACACAGACCCACAAGGGACGTAAATGCAAATGCATGGAAAAAAACATTAATGCAGGTTAGCATTCAGAAATGTATTAAAGACATTTACTGTATATGGAGTCATAATGTTAAAACATTTTTTAGGAAAACACTGAATAAAAAGTGCTGCAACACACAAACCATTCATTATTGCTAAATTGGGCTAAAATATAAGGCTCCGGGCGATATGAAGAGTCACTTGGGCTCAAAGGGAGCTGGACCAAGAAAAAACAAAGCTTTGCCAAGCGCCGAAATTCCCATTAGTACTCACCACTGCCCCCCATCCATGCCGCGTGGTACTTTCTTTTTCACCCTGTGTATTTTCACTGCATATTTATGACCACACATTCATTAAATACATTAGACAGACTGTGGAACGTCGGCATGTGTAGTACATGTGTCATCATACGTGTATATTGGTGATATAAAGACAAACAGCAATGGCCATATCAACTACAGGCGTCAGGCAGTGTGTGGCACAGACGTGCAAGCACAGCTCATTGCTGCCTCACTTCATTCTTCGGATATGAGCAACAGGAAACAGGAAATGTGCAAATTCAACGATTTTGAAATGTTGTTTTTTCTGTCATCCAGTAAACAAATGTATAGAACAGACAGAAACAGACTAATTGATTTTCCTTTCTTTTCATTGTTGGTATTTTTCTTGACATGATGAGGCAGGTGTTGCCCTGACTGCACTGCCCATAGGTACATGTTTGAGATAATGCATTGTGTGTCATGGCTTAAAGCAGGCAGGTGCTCTGGCAGATGAATGGGAGGTCAGTTGATGAGTTTGGCCTGATTAGCACTAAACCATTTGTCTAACTTAGGCTGCTGAACTCACACTTTTCCTAAGTAGCACAACATGCTCTCAAAAGAGCCACAGACATATAGAGATGCACACAAGCTGTTTTTTTCTGGGTCAGTATTACTAACTGTTGATAAATGAAACAGCCATAATAATAATGATACATCATTTTTATTGTATATGTGGAAATATATAGAAGTTTTCCCTTTTGTGAACCGAGTTCTGGGTAAAAACATTTGTTTCGTATAGAACCAAGAATTTTTCCTAGCATGAACCAGAAAAAAATGGGTTATATGGGTTATAAAAAAAAGCAAGAGGTGGCAATAATGCAGCTACCAACTGTTTGCCAACTACCCATAAACATTAAAAGAAGAGGAAGCATAAGGGGGGAGAAGTGTGTTGCCTAATAGCCCGAAGAAATGCTTCAATACGGACACATTCAAAGGCAGGACGATTATTTACGCTCTCTCTGTAGCTATAATGTGTGATCCACGATTGGTATTGGTTTTGGTTTAGTTTGCTTTAGGGATTTTTGTTCTGAAGTTTACGTCTGACTTAAAAAGTCACAGCGACGCATTTCAAATATACACCATGTCTCACAGTGATTTGCTTCTTTATTCCAGACTCAAGCATGGAAATGAGCACCAACAACAGCACCAACAATTTCACAGGCGGGTATAATCACAAACAAATTGATTACCAAATTACAGATACACAAACCCCAAGAAGAATGTCATAAATAGATAGATTGCTCTTCTACTTGAGAAAACAATGCATGCAAACATTTCTGTCTGAATACATATTGCCACTATTTTCTTTATTTCATTTTGTTTCTCTAGTAGTGCACCACTGTGCTGTGGTTCTGCCAATACTTTTTGTGACCATTTGCAGTAGTAATGTCATTTGCATCACAGCACCCCTTTGTTTTCATTTCCAGGATGCCTGTTGTTTTAAACTCAACATTGTTCGCATATTCAGTGAGTGCATGGCTCTGTTTTACACAGCACAGAGTGCCGCCTGTGCTCCCCGAGCGCCGCCAGTGGCTGCTCACTGCTCCCCCCAAGGGGGATGGGTCAAATACAGAGAATAAATTGCATTGTAACATGTAACAATGTATTTAATGACCAATAAAGTGGATTCTTCTTCTTCTTATATATCTGAGAAAACAGTGCAGCAGCCCAATTCCCTGTCTTACAATTCACAATCAAAATTCCCAAGTTTGTTATGAATGTTTGTGCCCATTCTGTCACTCTTCTTACACCTGCCAATGTAAAATAAATCAGGCCATCCATTAGCTTGAATGCATTTTCCTTTACCCCAGGTGGTGTACACCCTGGGCAGGTCACCAGTCCATCATCAGGGTGCCATAGAGGCAGAGAGCCATTCACATATATGGACTATTGAGCATCATCAATTAACCCTAAACCCTGACCAAACTGTATGTGATGGATTGATTTAAAGTCAGTAATGTCTCTGAACATCCAAAACACAAAAAGAGAATTATAAGGATGATTACACCTGTTATTTGGAATTTAGTATTTCCTATTTAGCCTTTATCCCAACCATTTCTAAGTGAAACGTCATCGCAGGACTGATAACTAACAGATGTATGTTTGAGTCCAGAGTCCTGTGGCAGGTTGGGTTTATGCAACAAAAAAACATTGGTTATGGTTCGATACAGATAGAGGAAGAGGAAGAAAACATAATCACTCAGTTTGATTTAGCATGGTAAGACCACATTCGGACTTAACTCCCTAATCAGGAGGTGCACAGTGTGATATTTGCCGAAGAGTGTCACCACACTTGATAACCCCCTGATAACAGTCACTTCGTGTTCTTCAATGTCGTTGAGGGAGCGTTAACCCCATTGTCCCCATTCACTGCTTCCTCATTACAGTTGAATTGTAGCCCGTCTACTCTATCTACAGGTAGAAAAGAGGCCCTGAGTTCTTTTCTCTCTTTTTTGTACACTTAATTTATATATAAATAATTTTAATCTTGAGTCATTCTAGCAATCTTTTTTATAATTTGGGGACACACTGTTCAGTTAGACCTCACCCAACACAATAGACCTGCGTTGTAAAAATAATAAATTCCCCTTTTAATAAAGTAAATAAAACCAAATAAAAATGACTTAGAAAGGCAGTGATATGACACAAAACTAACATAACAGAAATACATTCACAAACCCTCACTGTTGTGGTCTTAAGTGTGCTTTTACCTCCACGCGTCAGTGCCCATGCGCAGATGGATTCCAACGAAAGATCCCTCCTTCTCCAGCGGAGCCACAGTTGATCTAACGAGCATCTCCTGGCGGATAAACGCTGTGGACCTCGGTGTTGAGATTCCCCGTTTATTTTTACAACACTTACAGATTATTCTTCCAACAATGAAACCGGACTCTCAAGATGTTCTCGAAGTTTTACCTTTATGCTAGCTCAGCCCTCTTACCTCCACAAAACACACAACTTCCTCCTTTCAAAATAAAAGCCTGCATAACAACAATTGCTGCCAGTAAAATTAATAGTTCATCTTTCCCCTTTATTTAAAAGAAACAAAACATATACCATCATACGTTTTCAACATTTTAACCCATAACCTTTACATTTTACAACAGAAACATGCATTTTCTATTTGAGTCGCACGATTACGCTCTCTTTTATTTATTGCATAACTTTGTTGCATGAACAACCTAGCTTGATTTGTTTTCATTTTGGTTGAATGAGAGAAATAAGAGATAGAAATGGGGGATGTGCACACTCAGTAATGCTCATTGGTCGCTGGGTTGACATGTTTGCTACAGCCTCTCTCATCAATGTTTCAAAACCTCTCTGGCTGAGAACATTGTTCAGTGAACTGTTGTGCTCCTGGGAGCTTCATTTTCTCCTGTGTGTTTGTGTTTCCCTTCATCTGGAATTAGCAGAACCACATCCAATGCGCCACACTGACACCTACAGATTACCGGTATGTTTCTTCTAGTTTGCTCATTTCTCATCTTTCTGTTGTGCTGCCATGTCAGGGTGCTGCCTTGTTCTTGTGTGACCACACTGTTCTCCCAGTTGCATAAGAAATATGGATTCAAATGAGCAAGTTGGAAATTGGCTGAATGCATTTATAAAATATATATAGAAGCATATAATGAACTGCAGTATTCATTCATGTGCACATACGGGGAGGTGTGTGTGTGTGACTGTGTGTGTGTGTGTGTGTGTGTGTGTGTGTGCATGCAGGCTTGGGGTTAAAGTCTCGGCAGACACTCTGGGTCTCATAGCATAGTCACTGCACCCAGGGACGTGTACATTAACGTTGTTTCTTTTTTGTTTGTTTGTATGGTTTATTCAGTCATCATAGAAGTGGCTTAAAGAAAAATTGAGAGCTGGCTTACTGTTAAGAAATCTAATGCTCACTTTGGAAATGCACACAGTCTTTAAAATTTAAACAAAAACGTGATCTTTCTCTAACCTACCCAAAGTGCTTTTTTTTCACACTGGACTCTGGACTGGGCTGTCAGTACTGCACACTATTGCACTCCATGCACCGTGTCATTGTGAAAAATCTGTTCCATCACAGCATCATAATTTTATGATTATGCTTGTTACCTTAAATGTAATTGCGGCTGCAGTTTAGTTGACAAGGCTGCAGTTTAGGAGACATGGTTGCAGAAAGAGATGTCATACTGTGTCTAAAAAGATAAAATAAAACAGAGAGAGTTTTGAAGTGATATTTCAATTTGTAGTGCAGTATGTTCTGGGCAAATACTTGTACCACATCTGGTGTGCAGTGATAGTGAATAGAATGCAGTGAATAGAATCACCAGCCAACTGTGCATTTCCATTCTTGCATTTGTTCACGCTCTTTGTGGTTTTCAGAGAAAAAGGTCTAGTCGCTGTCTAAAGTCAGTGTCTACTACATGCTCAGTCGACAGATGACTGTTACAAACGAGCTAGTGAGCACAGTGGAGCAGTTATCAGCTTGTTTATAGGGCTGAACCTGGGCCATATAAACAAAGAAGGCCTAGTTCAAATAGGGACCAAGACATCTGTGATATTTCATCATTCCTGCATGGCAACAATGGCGGAGGGTCAAAAACCATCTAATGTGGACCAGAATTCTGACATCCGAATGCAGAAGGCTTACACCCACCAGAAGGTTAGGTTACAGTGTGGTAAAGGAAGAGACTACCTCTGACCACAGAGCGTTGTTACTTAAATCAGTTGGGATAAAGATCCACGATCATTAATCACAACAGACTAGTCCTATAGTTTTGACATTCCTATCACTCATTACATTACAATAATCGTGATTATAATTTTCTTTTTTGCTTCAGGAATAAGTTTGAGAGCTTGTTTTTTTCATTTCAAACTTTCCCCCCTGTTTTACTTATCCTTTATTCCCTTTCTTTCCCTCTTTCTTTCTCTTCCCTCATTTGCCCCAGACATCTTGTACTAATATTCTGATCAATAGTTCCCCAGCTACCTTGGATTTTTTGTTGCCATTTACAGCTTGACATTTCTTGTAGTACTGTATTCATTACCGGAGCATCTCCTCTGGCATTACCAATAAATAGGCAGGAAGTTGAGTTCACCTAAAAGGTCCCACATTTATTCCCACTTCAAAACTGAACTCTTTTTACTATGTGAAATATTACTTCTCGTGAGTGCTTTCTGTTTTCTAGGTAAAGTGACAGCTCTGAGCCAAAGCGCCTCTGCTCCACCTGGAACCTTGTTGCCAGTTAACAAATAAGCAGATCAGTTAAAGGAGTTTGGCTCCCCTTCAAATTCTTGTGTCATTATACTTATTAGATAGAAGTATCTGAACATGAGCCTGCATCACTTATGATGGACTTGCTGCGCATCAGTTACTCTGATACCTACTGCAGGAACCATTTGCCTCCCTGTTAGCAGTTAGTGAGTAATGACGTGATAATAATTAACACACAGTAAAATATCAGTGATCTGTGGGAGGCTAAATTAGCCCCCTGCAGAAAGGATACAGAAATTGCAGCTCAGCTAACAAAACTCTTGGACCACCTACTCCTTTTAATTTTGTGGACAACTTTCAAGTGTCAGTTATATAAGTATTAATTGAAGGACGGACCCAATGAGCAGACCAGAACCAGAGAGTAATAATAAGGGTGCTAACCTTTACTGAGCTGTAAAACTCAACAAACATCAAATGGAAGGGGTGTGAAAAGCTAAACTAACTAAACAGTAGACAAAGGAAGGAGCTGAGTGAAAGTGAAGTTGACTACGCTAGGGAGAACTAACAATAGCATACTTACTTATGAGAGAGTGACAAGTCCAAATCAAGGAGGTGAGTTGAAAGGATGGATTGTGAGAGACTAGAGACGCTATGACAAGACAACAAAAAACTAAATGGAGAAAAAAAAAACAGAGTGCAGACGACAATGAACAAAGAAGGGAGTGAATTACAAGGTGATCAGAGACACTTACAAATGATTAATGATGGGAACATGCGCTGAGGGTGTGATCAAAGTGAGTGAGTGAGAGATCAGGGAACCAGGAAAAAGGTCCAGGGACTGTGACGCGACATCAAGCTGAAGCATACAGCATTTTCCCAACATTGTTTTAGGATTAATATACTTCAGAACTTATCTAAATGTATAGAGGTGCTGACAAAGCCTTTAAGTGAGGTTTACAGTTCTAGGAGCAGCGATTTCTGCCTGTCTATTAAGTTGTGTAGCTTCTCATATATACAGATGGGTTGGTGATGCCAGCCCTGAACTATAGACTCTATACTGTAGTTCAGGGCTGCCATCTCCAAACCATTCCCTTTGGGTTGTGTTCTGAGCACCCCTGCTGTAACTGCTACAGCTGGGTAATTCCAACTCCACCCTTATAACTTTGCTGATGACACTGTTGTGGTGGACCTGATCACCAACCAGAAAGAGATGGAGTCCTGTCATGTCAAGAGTGAGTTCAGCGTTTCTACGTCAGATGCCTGATGGGAAGCATCACAGCCCACAGTGAGAGTGATGCAATCAGATGAAGATACCAGCTGCTCTGGGCTCCCTGACCTAAAATTGATCTTTATGAAGCATCCATCTCACCAATGGACCCTTGTGTACTGTGGTCAAGATCTTCCGCTCCTTGAAGTCAAGCACAGAGGAAATAAGGAAGACCTTTCTACAGGTTGTTTGTTCCCTCAACCAAGAGATCACCTGAGCTTGTCTGGACTTGTCACACAGCAGTTCGCGCTACATTTCCGAGCCTTTCCTGCTAAGCTAACCTGAGATTATTTGCAGACCTTTGCACACCTCACTTTGGGTTAACATGTTGTGTACACTAACACGGTCATTGTACGTACTATATATTTTTTTACCTTCCACTCCATTCTTGGACTGTCTGTTATCTATTTGCATCTTTTCTTATGTATTTTTAACATACAATTTTAGAAACTATACAATATACTAGATGTTTGTGATGCTATGTATAATTAGGACAATGACAAATACACAGGCACGGACGGATGTTTACGAACTGTTTCAGTGACTTATAAACCACTTATAAATCAGAAACTAGGTGCTAACTCAAATATATAAATTTACACCAGCTCTTATTGAAACCTTAGAGTCCACACTTTAAACCACACTTCCATTCTCATTTTCATTGATTGGACTGCAGGTTTGCTAACACCTGACTCACATGAAGCTTAGAAATATTGTCTTTATGTCTTTGTTGATGGTCATGGAATATGATCTGATCTTCACCAATGTCACAATTTATGCAGAAAACCAGAAAATGTACTATATTTTAGAATCATCAAGTAGATATTTACGCATGTATCTGTAAGTAAGGCACAAATCAGTGCTGTGCAGTCTACTCAATGCAGGCTGGGATATGCAGGTATATATGATTTCTGCAACCTTTACTGTTACATATGAATAAAAACTACCATGTTTTACAGTGAAGGTTGTTAATGAGTGTTGCTTCTGTGCAGCAAAGCTACAGGGCCTGTAGAATATATTTAGTGACCCCTTCCTGGGAGACAGATCTGTGGCCCTGATGGAAATGGGTCATTAGGCTGGGCCCAACATGGTATCACCTATCACCTGACCTGGTCTCCCAGCTCCTCACACACGCCTACCCACCCACACACAGTGCAGAGGTGATCCATCATAAGGAAGAGCCGACAGGTGTAGAGAAGAAACGGACATATGGAGGCACACTCACGTGTTCGTGTGTTTGTGTGTTCTAAGGAGGATGTAGGATTAGCACACCTGCTGCAGCGATAAAATATCTCTCTGTGTATGGGCTCAGGCAGAGGCAATCTGTTTCCTGCGACTCAGCCATGTTATTCTGATTCATCATAGCTGCAGCACATGCACACACAAGCTGACAGGGAGGATGAAGTAAAGGTGTAGCTGTGAAATTTAAACTCGGTCCTGTAAAAGTCACGTTGATGGTGAGCAGATATCTCCAGTGAACAGATGACACTGCCCTTCACTTAATGAGGAAATAAGAAAGCTAAGACTTGTTAGTACAGTAAGGCAAGCTGCTCAGAAACAACACAGAGATCCTTTGGAGATGGTTGACAAATGTTAAGGTGTGAAGATTTAACAACGTCTTGAGTCCTTGTATAAAAATAATTTTCACAGGACATGAATTAAAAATTAAATATATCATTTCTGTATGTATTTTGTAATATGACAGTAGCAGATATATTAACAAAAAGCCATCCTTCGCTGTGAAGACACCAATCTTTTTCTTACAAAGTGCACCTAGGCTTTATTTGCCAACATGTATATGGCACATTTCACGCCGCATACTGCTAAAAGCGTTAGTGGTTCTGCGTTTGGCACTGCAGATGTAGCTGTGGTGTTTGCATATCTAATTAACACTTTGAGTGTCAGCATAAGTTTATTCAAATTAGCCAATCATAAAGTAACGTTGGTAAGCCTCCATCAAAGCTGTCTAATGCATTGACAGTTTAGTGCCATTAATGTTAAATAAAATGTTTTGCATTAATGTTATAGCACCTGATGTTCATCATTTCCTGCAGGTTAGCACTCTAGATCTTTTACTGCGTGTTTGTGCGTCCTTGCTCTTGTCCTGCTGTGTTTGGGTATACAGTGAAAACAGTCTTATTGGTGGAGACTGAAAATTGACCTCACTGTATTATAGTTCCCCCAAGCTGCAAAGACAATCTTGGTCTTTTCAAGGATGAGAACCACGGCTTCATCTAAACAAAAATGCGCTTTTGTTACAGCACAGAGTGAAATCTCCACTGTCTTCCTCTCTCCTTTGCCTTTTCATTTATCCTAATGGTTCTTGACTGGTTTGATTTGCTGAATGCTGATTGAGGTCAACCTGGTTTTTCCACAACTGCAGTCATAAGACCAGCATCCTGCTGCCCACCATCTGGACTGTCTGTATGTATTTGCTCAGTGATATCTACAGTACATACCACCAACATTTAGAGTGAAGTAGACCTTTTCCTATTTCTCGGTTCTCCTTAATGGATCATTATTAAAAAGCAAGTTATATGCAAGTTGTTTGTAATACTTTTCCAAAATTGCCCAGAATAACGATTTCCCGCTATCAGAACAAACATCCAGCCAGTTGCATCTCTTTACATACAACATACAGCTAAACCATGTAACACAGTTTGGAGGTATGTTTTATTATAACTGATTATCAGCAAAGCAAACTAAATTCTCTCCTTGGCTCAAGGTAAATTACTCCACCTCATCTATTATAATGGTATATAGAAGAGTCTTATTCTGCGTCACTGTTGGAGCGTTTCATACATTTGTGAATTTGCACTTGTTCATTTACAGGGCAGCAGGTTGTGTTGAATTCCACTGATGATAATTATAATTATTGATCAAGAAGGAGAAAGAAAACTTCCTCGTCACTAGGCAACAGCGGAGGCTGAGTCCTGGCTTGTCGGCCTCTAGTGGCAGTATCTTTGGCTGTATCAGCTGGGGGATCAGCTGTGCTCCCACTCTACATTGGCCCTCTCCTTTGTCTCAGTGGTTTCAAATGTAAATGTCCCACTAATGAATATTAACTTTAGGAACAGTCCTACAATAACTTCAATACTAACTTTATCTTAAAAGTTAGATCTCTGTGAATTAAACAGGGCGTATTAAGATTGAGATGTAAGGAGTGTAGTGTGGTGTCCTTGTGAGACACCTTCAAAGTTCTCTGTCCTATAACAACATTAGACTGTAAACATTGAGATCTGTCACAGTGATGACATTGTATCAAACATAGTTACTTATAATATTTACACACATTATAGTTAACCATATTTAAATTGTTATCCATGAGTAATACTACATCATGCAGATATGGGCAGTCCTGGGTCTTTTCAGATTTCAGGCCTGGTGGCCTTATTGATCCTGTCCTTTAAAGGGGGGCTACAGGTCTAGGTTTTGTTTTCTGGGTCCTTAAGGTTAAATGGTTAACTGTGAGCTGAAGCTTTGCAAAGAAACTGTGCTAATATTACAGTGTTATTTGGCGCAGTAAAGAAAATAAATCTTTAAAACTTTACCCCACAAGAATAATATCAATGTTTGCATGACAGATGGACAGACAGACAGACAGACAGGACCTTGTGAGGATTAATGAGGGATTGTCAAGGCTCATGGACAACATAGAAACATACCCAATAAGCAGACCACAAACAATGTACAAATAATGACAGGAGCTCATTGTGTGGATAAACAAATGGGGAGAACAACAAGGAATATGAGGGGCGAACTGAGGGAGAGCTAATAGGCGAACAAAACGAAGAAACCAACCGGCAAGGTCGCGAGTGAGGAAAAGTTAATCTACACAGAGTGCAGAATGGCTGAGCTGAAAGCTAGTGATGGGTCGTGGGTGCGTCAATGTCTGAATTGAGAAATCCAGAAAGTGTTGGGTTAGTATCGAGGCTTGTATTGTTTTGGTGAGTGTCGTCATCAATGACTTTGAAGCCTTGCTGGTTCAGAAAGCGGTTTGAGTATTGGCGCGATATATAAACACATGTACATACACAGTATAATGCAATGGCTTAACTGTGGCAGTGTATTTCAACTTGATGAAATTCTACCAATCACTTTTCTCTTTGTGAATCGCTTTGAATAAAAACATCTGCCAAATAAAGTAAAGAACTAAAAAACTAATAGTAACTAAACCAAAACCAAACCACTTACAGAAAAAAGTGTCCTAGTTAGATCTTGTGGCGCTGCATGACTGGAGGTAAGCTGAAGACAAGGATGAGAGGAGAATCTCCTGGAAACTAGCATAGGGTGAAGACAACGATGAACTGACAGAGAAGGTGAGCAGTGCAAGGTGCTACATGGTGAGTGGACTAATGAGGGACACCCACCAGGGAGTAATCAGTGAGGGGAAGGTGAAGTGAGGGTGTGACTAAGCAACCAGGACCCAGCAAGGCAGGCCAGGGTGTGAGGTGTAGAAGGGAGACAGCAGCATATCAGGGAGATGTTTTAAATCTCCTTCCCTTTATGCAGTGAAACAACATGCACTTCCCTTCCCTTGAAACTGCTGTGAACAGAAGAATATAGACAACTGTGAGAAAGAAGTTCTAGCTGTATGTTTGTATGTAGCTTTTGCCACAGAAAGGCCAGATAAGCACTGCCTACTACTAACCAAAATAGGTAAGTAGAGTCGAGTGGAGTTGAGTTGAGTTTAGCTTGTGCCTGTAGTGGAAGTTATTAAAGTCAACTCCCTAGCATAAAGAAAAATGGGAAAAAAGTGTGCTGGTGCTCAAAGTAGCTCAGTGGTTAAGGCAGAGGGCTGGGATGCAGGACTAGCAGGATCGATTCCCAGCTGCAGTATCCAGCCCATCCTTCCTGCCAGGTGTGTCTCCCCGATTGTGCCTGTGGCTGCTCAGTGCTCCCCCCAAGGGGGGATGGGTCAAATGCAGAAGACAAATTTCATTGTAACATGTAAAAATGTATTTAATGACAATAAATCGGATTCTTCTTCTTCTACTACTACTACAACACAGAATTTAACACTTCGACATGGACATTGGAAAGCAGAGGACAGAATAGGATTAAGACGCTTCTCTCAGATCGGCCCCAGACTGACTGGTAAGCCAGGCCAGAATGTTATGAATCCAGCCAGAAAGAAACAGAGCCAAGTTAGCCAAACTAGTGCAAGGGCTGTGACAAAAGTGTGTTCTGTTTGTCATGAACACATGACACAGATGTGAAAACATACCGTTTTTCCTAAAAGGATCTTCTTCTCCACCTCAGGGACAGTTCTGACTAACTCACCCAGTTAGACAGTGGAGAAGACAGTGTGGACTGGATTGATGTAAATTATACGTTGCATCCTCTGTGACTGATGCCTAAAGGTTTGCCACGCGTGATAATAGCACCTTCACATAATTGGGCTAGAAAGTCGTTTATTAGTGTATTAAAGGCCACTTTACATGACTTACATGAACTATACAGGCTTTATGCATTGCCCGTTAAAACAGTACATGAATGATATTAGCTGCCATTACTTTATATCTTCTTGTTTTTGCTGTAATGGTTTCTCACTTCTACAGTTATTTTGGTTTGAATCGTGTCAGCCAAACATCCTAAAACCTAATCCTGTATGTTTTATCGCCTTATGAATGCTACTCAACATCACTGCATTTGTCTCCAGGACGTTCTGTGCAGTTCTCTATTGTGTGAGCTGCACTGTGCCTCCTTTATTCTCCTATCTACTAGCCCTGCAAAACACAGATCTGATCCCAGGAGGGAAACCTGAAATCCACCAGAAACCATAGTGAAGAACTGAAATCTACCATGAGCTCAGGAGGCTGCTGGAAGAAGTGCTGAGAAACGTTAAGTCAAGCTGATCACACCTGGATATTCTCCCTGTCAATTCAGTCTCATTGTTGCTTCTCATGAACTCACAAATGTTGTTCTGCTGCATCTTACACTATTGATCTATTCTGTTTTTGTACTATATTTTAGATTAACTGTAGATGACTTCTGTTGTGGCCTGTTCATGTGACGTTTGCTCTTCTGCTGTGACAGTTAAATTTCCCCTTCAGGGAACCAATAAAGTCTTATCTTATCTCATCACCCAAGTAGTGACTACATGTAATTAGGTAAAATCAGAAAGGTAATGTAAGTTCATAACTTCACCCCAGCACCTGTATAAAAGCATCAAGGTGTGAGAGTGTGGAGGAGAAGGGCAAATGAGTTTCTCCCACAAACACTGGAGGAGAAAGAGCATTTATTTCACTTGTTCCACTGCGTAAAACATGTTTATGATTACATAGGAAAGCATTTAGTGCGGGTTTGTGTATAAAAGAGGTTTGTTTCGAACTGTCAAGTGTTTTTAACTGTTGCACAATATTGTTCTTGGGATTCTTTGAGACAAGGGTAAATAATTACATGGTGTGTGTGTCAGCATCAGATATGTTCTTCAGACATACGCAGTGCTGCTTCATCATATTGATTATCCTTTCCAATAATCAATATGAGGAATCAACACTGTTATTATTCTTTCCAATAATCAATATGAGGAATAAGCACTGTGTACTTATCACTTATCATATGCCGTATACTTGTATATGAGTCTTCCATCAATGTGCATCAATTGTGTTCTCACAGAACACTTTGATAAAACAAGGCAAAGTAGTTTATTCTGAATTACTAACTATTTTGTGACCCATAGTGGACACACATCACACATCAACAGAGATTTTGGTTTAGTAGTAGTCATACAGAGCAGGAATATACTGACATGCAGACAATAGCACACAACACATTTTTAGAAACAGTGGTAGAGCATGACGTATCTACTGTAGCTGCTACTAATTCGACCAAATGAGGGTGTTGACAAAAACTGATTTCCTCAGTCTGTTCAGCTTATTGGTGTCGTGAAGTTCTGCTACAAGTACATTATAAATCGTGCCCTTAAGGATGTAAGTGTTTTATGTATAAATATCTTTGATGAGAGTTGCCAGCTGCATGCACTGCTTGGCTAAACAATGAAATCACAGACAATTGTTTAGTCCATACTGTGCATAGGGGGAGCAGGATAAAATGTTTAGGCATACATGCATTAGTTTAATTATGCATGTGATTTCCATTTCTGGCTTTTGTATGAAATTGTTACATGGTCGTTCCTTTAGTTAACTCATTGATATTATTTGGTTAGTGTTTCAGCTTTTTAAAACATTTCACGTAGCAAATGTGACTACACTGAAATTTATATAAGACAACTAAGAAGACTCCCCAAAATCTGCAGAGATTGGATCTTATTGCTACATTTTATATTTGTGTTCATATATATGTGTATATTTGATCACACAAGTATCAGAGAAGCATGAAAATAGAACAAATACAACTGAAGAGGTTAAGAAGTCAAGGGCTTGTACCATGGCACCCACCAAACGTACAGTATGTACAAAATGAGTACAGAAAAATGAAAAAACAAAAACTACAAATTGTCGATATAGGAGCATTAAAAAAATAAATACAAAGTTTACCCTGTATGTTTGTGGTAGTTTACTTCTAATTCCTCTAATTCTAAACTCTGTTTAATAAATATTATTGGTAATGGTGATGTTTCATTCCATCAAGGGCTAGGGCTTTATTGATTTGTGTTTACTTGTGTCCTAGTTCAGCAGTTTCACACTTAACTTATTTCATTCCTTCTGTATGTGTCCATATTCTTGACATGGATCCAGACAATACCAGCACCCTTTACACCAACCTGACTGAATCTGTCTGGTGTTGCTTCATTTCTATTTTTTCTAACTTTTTTTCAGCTTTAGAGAGACTTTGTCACAAATTTCAGTAGGACAGTAGGCTACAGCTTGTAATAAAAGGTAATAAAATAAAATGGCTTTACATCTTTACTCTAAGTGTGTGTGTGTGAATGTCAACACACAGGACTGTGTTTGTCTCCCTCCATCTTTATTTCTCTGCTTACAGCCTCTTTGTGTCCTGCAGTGCTCAGCGGGGAACGGACAGCTGTACTGATTGAACTCTTCACCGTGAGGACTCTGACTGGGAAGGAAAAAAACCAAATTTTTAATGTGTCACTAATATCCCTAGAAAACTAGTGAACCAACAAACAAGCAGAGGCTGCATAAACAAAAGTAGAGATCAATAGTGAATGTATAATCAATGGCAGTAGTGAGCACTGAAGACTGAAATATGAGCCTTAAGGTTTTGGTGGGCAGTTAAGTGCCTGTCAACAATATATGGCCAATTAAATGTTGTTTCAGAAATCTACTGTAGATTCAACAATACTGAATCGAATCCCACAGTCCTGCAGTAAATCCTCCTCATGAAAGTGATAATGTCCGGCTGCTTCAGAGAGGCTGTCATTCGTGGATTATATTACAGTATACAGTAGAAACTGAATGGCTGGGCAAGCGATCTGCTGTGGTCTGGGTTAATATTCTTCCCAGCTGCTATCACCTGGCTATTTTGCAGGAGTTGCTCCAAGTTCCTTCTGTTTCAGCTGAGTGACTTGAGAAGGAGTCTATAATGCAGAAAAAGGGATGGTGCTTTGCTCGCTTACTGCCTCCACCATGGGATGGACCCCAGATGGTTGCTCGTCTTCACACAATGAACTTCACTGCATCCTGAGCACAGCGGTCGAGATATGTTTCACATCAGTCCAAGCTAGGACACCACCAGTACTCTGCCTCTTAAGTGCAAGTCACTCTTTTGAGCACTTATCCAGTTTCTCATTATATCAGATGCCATCTTCAGGGGACATCTGGAGCCTATTCTTGCCAGAACAGAAACCATCTCAGGCACATTTTTAGCTTGTAATTTGAGAGAACCTGGTCTCTGTTTTTTTTTCTTCTTTACCTGAGCAGTGTTTTACACAGTTGATCATCCAATTCTAAATAGACAAGGATCATGTTGGATTGTGTGGGATTATCTTTTAGGGTTTGTCTTATGTTCCTGATCCTTGCTACTAACCCTCGAAAATGACTTGTGGGGTTTCCAGAGGATTGTATTTAGGTTTTTAACAAATAGAAAAACTTCCCCCGGGAGTTGGTGGAGAAAACTGCTTGAGAAAAAATAATTATTAAATTATTGATAATTATTGAATGTTACATTATTAAAGGATTTGAAAGAAAGCAATTGGCTACTAACATGTTCACCAAATCATCCTCAGTGTGTTTACATCCTGTGTCTGCTTATAATAAACACTACTCTGCTACTAAAATTATTTTGTTGTTTTCCCACTTGTGCCAGTGTCAGGACAAAGAGGACACATTTACTCCCACTGCTGAATGAAAAGAACATGCAGTTTGTGTCTGAGATTCAGAATGCAACAATGTGTTTATGTGCTTTAATATTTGAACCTTTTAGTCAGATTATTTACTGTGACCCCATGTGTCATTTTTCTCTTTCTGCAGCCAGTGCACTGGAAGATGGTTTTAAAGTGCTGACACATATTTAACAGTGCTGAGTGACTTTAAAAGCCTGGCCTAGAAAAAAAGGAGGAAAAAAGAACTGTTCTCTGAATATTTCGAGCATACTGAGTCAGAGCATTCGCACAACTTATTAAAAGATGTGTGTGTGTGTGTGCGTGTGTGTGTGTGTGTGTGTGTGTGTGTGTGTGTGTGTGCGTGCGTGTGTGTGTGTCAAACCAGGACGCTTGCAGGGCACTTTTGAGTTTATGTGGGCACCTGCTTTGATCCAGTAAAAAAAAACATGTACTATAAAAATGTAGCT